>PVKU01008219.1:0-77608 GCA_004027475.1 Anoura caudifer
GTTTATTCCTAGGTATTTTATTTTTCTTTTTGCTATATCAAATGGGATTTTTTCCTTGACTTCTGCTTCTGCTCTTTCATTGTTGGTATACAAAAATGCCTTTGATTTCTGAATATTGACTTTGTATCCTGCTGTTTGGCCAAATTCATTTATTAGGTCAAGCAGCTTTTTGGCCGAGTCTATAGGATTTTCTATGTACTGATTTCCTATTCAGTTCATCTCTGCTCCTAATGCTCTCTGAGACTAAATTTCTTTACCGTAAAAGTGACCAGATTTTCATTCTCTCTCTCTTTTTTTTTTTTTTTTTGATTGGAGATAACCTGGCTTTCTTTAGAAGGCTTTATTTCATGATGTTTTAGAGTGGGTAAAACTACTTTAAAGCACAGAATTCTGGGGTTGGATGGCAGATGAATTTACTGCCTCATCAGACACTCTTACCTGTGGCCCAGAGCCTCTTCTCATTTTGGACTCTGTCTTTTAGTCCACACTCGTACAACTAACTCCTTGCTAATTTTCTGTGCATGTCAATGGGATTAATTCCTGCCATCAAAAGCCATATGCATAATATTCTTTTTAATATAGGCCTCCCTCTACTTTGAGCCACATGTAAGGCTGCTGTGTGACGATGCCCATAAAATTCTTGGAAACTATTTATTATTTATTTATTTACTTATGAAGATGTTTTAAAAAACTATTACTCAATTACAGTTTACATTTAATATTCTTTTGCTTTAGTTTCAGGTGTATAGTGTAATGATTACATGATAATGTACTTTATAAAGTGATCCCCCATGACATTTCAAGAACCCCCCTGGCACTGTACATAGTTATTGCAGTTCTATTGGCTATATTTCCTATGCTGTACTTTATATTCTTATAACTATTTGGTAACTACTAATTTGTACTTCTTTATTAAGATGAGAGGCTCCACTGAGCACTGCCTTGGATATTTCAGAGTTCCCAATAAGGCACATTTCCATTAAACCCTGGATTTCATTTTTATATGTCTTATCATGAGAATCTTTTGCCTTCTGGAGCAACTGTGCATGAGAAAAAGATATTTATATTCCAGTCCCTTAAATTCTGCTTGCAAACTGAACATTTCATTCTTTGGCTCAGTTTGCCCCTGCAATACCCCCTAATGCCATTTTAAAAAATGATGCTTTGAAAATTCTACCTAGAAATCCCCTAGGCTACATCCCTGTATTCACTAAATAAATTGGTTCAGTTTAGGGGAGTTAAAATCATTAGTGATAACAGTAGATTTCCCTATATCTCCTTTTAGTCATATTTAATTTTTGCTTTGTTCATTTTGAAGGTACATTATTAAGAATATAATATTTTGAAGTGTTATGTCTCTCTGGGAAACTAATTTTTGTCACTACAAAATATTTAATATTTCTCATAATTATATTTCTGAACTGTTTTATTTGATATAAATGTGTCCACACCACCAAACTTTGGTATTATATTGTATCTTCATTTTTAGTGCTTTGTTTTTAACCCATATATATCTTCTTAAAGTGTGACTGTCTTAGGCAACTTATAGTTGGATCTTCTTTTGTTTTAATTCAAATAAAAATCTGTTTTTTACTGGAACTGAATGGTCTATTTATATTAATGTAATTGCTGAAATGGTTGGATTTAATTCTATCACTTATTATTATTTTTTCTAAATTACTTTATTGTTGTTCAATTATAGTTGTCTGCATTTTTCTCCCCACCCCAGCCAAACCCACCTGCCACCCTTGCTTCCACCCTCCCCCTTGGTTTTGTCCATGTGTCTGTTATAGTAGTTCCTGAAAACACTTCTCCCACTGTCCCCTCCCCCTTCCCCTCTGGCTAGTTAGATTGTTTCTAATTTCAATGTCTCTGGTTATATTTTGTATGCTTTTTTCTTTTGTTGATTATGTTCCAGTTAAAGGTGAGATCATATGGTATTTGTCCCTCACTGCCTGACTTATTTCACTTAGCATAATGCTCTCCAGTTCCATCCATGCTGTTGCAAAGGGTAGGAGCTCCTTCTTTCTCTCTGCTGCATAGAATTCCATTGTGAAAATGTACCATAGCTTTTTGATCTACTCATTTACTGCTGGGCACATTTATTATTTATTCTCCTCTTTTTCATGTCTTATTTACTTTGTATTAATGTTTTATCATTTTATGAAATAATGTAAAACTTAACAACCACTATAGTGGCAGTTGAGGTACTGAGTGTCGAGGTCAGTTAGAACAAGACAAACTGAAAAAGCCATTATTTACTTACTGCACACAGTATAAGCAAGAGGCAAAAGAAAAACGTTCCACTCTGTAGTGTTCCATTCTTCACCATGGAATGGCACCAGGTGAGGGTCAGGTAACTTACAACACAGAAATCATTTCACTGCCAAGGAGCCTTAAGAGAGAACCTTTAACCTGGAGGGACCAGTGGGAAGAAGCAGAGGAAGGGTTAAGAATGGAAAACTACTAAATCAGAGTGAGCAAAAGTGCTTCAGCCAAGGTCTGCTAGATAAGGAAATTTCAGGGAAACTGCCTAGGAAATGTCTGAGCCCAGGCTTCCAGTAAGGAGGCCTCCTAATTAAGATGCATGAGTTAGGACTGCAGAGGTCCACAAGCAAGGCTGATCAGGAGGAGGAGGGGTGGGACTCTGTTTTTGACTACACCTCCCTCCAAAAGCTTCAATGCACTGGCTGTGCACCATGGCCGATATAGAGGGAGCAGCTCCCCAGGTGAGGCCTGACAGGCTGGAACTGAAAAATATCACACATACACAGCATTTGTCCTGTGTATCTCTGCTTCTATCCGACACTTCTTTCTTTCATCTGAAAGACTTACTTAGTTTTCTTGTAATGTGAGTGTATGGATGAAAAGTTTTGCCTTTAGTTTTGAGAAATTTTAAAAATGTTTTCCTTTAGTTTTAAAGATTTAATTTTTCCTGTGTATGTAATACTAAGAACTCTTCTGTTCATTTCATTATTTCCATTATTTAAAATTATTTGGTTTCCTTCCAACTTTCATTATTTCTGACATTCATTTTTGTGTGTATGCTCTTAAATGTAATGTGTCTTTGTAGTATCTCTGCTTTACAAATTTTCTTTTTTCATTAATTTTCAGTATTTTGTTTGTAATGTACTGTTAAGATATCCTTTATGTTTACTCCTCCAAGGGTTCTGAATTTCTTGAACTATGGGAAGTTCTTTAATATTCTCTCTTGAAACAAGCCTTTTGTCCTTCCTCTTTCTCAGCTTTTAGAACCTCAGTTTATACTTATGCCAGAATGTTTGATATTGTCTTTAATTTCTTAGCTGTTCTATTTTGTAATTTAGGTTATTTCCCCCATTTTTTTACTTTGTTTATAGCTATTACCTATCTTTGTATTAACCATTTCCTTCTTCTGCTCCATCTAGTCTGTTGTTAAAGATATATCTCAATTTCAGATACCATATTTTCCAATCCTAGAGGGCTATTTCCATCTTTAATAGAAATTTTGTTTAGCTGTGAAACCCTTGTAATTTATATTTTGTCTATTTTCCCTTCTAATTTTCTTAATATTTTCCTAATAGTTATTTTTAAAAAATATTATTAAATTTAACATATAGGTAATTAAATGTCTGCTTCTATTATCCTTCTCTTAATTTTGGGTTCAAGTTTAATTATTCTTCACATTGGATAATTTTCCACTTTGTGCTGAATATGTTTGTTTAAAAAAACAAAGGAAATTCAAATTATTGTTTTTCCAGAAGGCAAAAATCTTTTTTCTTTGTTAATGCAATGTAAGGAATGCCAAATATTTTCATTTAATTGGGAGTTCTGCTGCATTGGGGCTGTGCTACAATTAAATTATTTTTAGTGTTCCTCTGTTTTAAAATGTCTTTGTGGCAAATTTTATACTGTATTTAAAATAGAACCCTCCCTCTAGCAGAATTTTTGTATCTAAGCATTGTAATGCTATAGGTCTCTCTGTCTCTTTTTCTCTCTCTTTCTCCTTCTCTCTCTCTCTCTCTCTCTCTCCCTCTCCCTTCATCTGTCCCTTCTCCCCTCTCCATCTCCCTCATCCTCACCTTATCCCTTGCCCTCTCTTTCTCCCTCTCTTTATCTCTCTCCCACTCCCCCCTTACCAAATCCTAGTTCCCTCTCACCTAAAGAAACTCACCTACAGAAATATTAATTGGTTTGACACACTTCTTTAGATTAAGCACATGTTTTATAAATTGCTAGCCATCACTTACTACTCCTATGCAATCTTGAGATTATTTTTCTCTCTCTACCCTGATTAAGCTCACGTCTCACCATGATTCACTGTGATTTTCTCTTAGTAGTGAGACTAGGCACTTGACTAGAACTCCATGCAGTACTTTTGATTGGTCTGTAAGTGTGAAAGGACACGGTAAACAATCACGTAATAAAGAGTGCTGGTGATGAATGGATTACTTTTCATAAAAAAAGTGATTACTGAGTTGCCAATATTAAACTGTTCAAAGGGAACATCTATTTCACTTACAATTTCTTCTCAATGTTCTCATTTCTGGTTTGAATATTTGCTGTCTTTTATTTCTCTTTTATCAAGAAATTGCTGATATATAGCTTGACAGTAGCTATTTCTACTAGCTACTAGTCTGGCTGTATATATTTGTCTTTCCAAGAGGACAGTCCCTCTACTGAAGTGGCACATGCTATCTAATGTATCTATTCAGTTAATATAAATTAATCATATCTTAAAATTTCACTAGAAAAAGAATTGCTTTATAGACATTCTGGACTCAGTTCATTAAAAAAAAGTAATTACCCTGTTAATGGTCTGGGGTTAGTCTCTTTTGTTAGTGAATAAAATTAGAATGAATTATATATTAAAAGAGAATGATTTATGGAGCTTTAAAGACACACACATAATTTTAAGTGATTCTATTTTTCACAGCCTTTAGAAAATATGCCATTTTGGTTCAACATTTAAATTCTGCATTTTGACACTAAAAGCAAAGGAACTTTATTAATCTCAAATATATATATATAATATATATATATCAGTTCTAAAGGAATATCCTATCAGCCCAAAGTAATGTATATAGAATAAAAGAATATTTGGAATTTTAAATAGAGGTAAAAGAATTACTGTTTAAAGATACATACAATGAATATTTATACTAATTTTAGTCACATACTTGCAGCCACTTCAAATACATAGTTTTCCAATGCCACCAAGCTAAAATAGCATATGGGTTATATATTTAGGCAACCTAAAAATTTTTAGTGAAATAAAATCTGTAAATCTAAATGGAATAAATAACAGTTTATTTCATTATAAAAGATGCTACTCTCTCTTAATAATCATAGTAAGGAATCTAATGAGAAAAAAATAAATGCAGAGAAAAACAGAAAAATCTATACAGGAAGTGTCAATTTGGGAAAATAATTTCTGTTCACTTATATCAACTTTCATACATTAAGATTTTCATAAGATTTTCCTTTGTGTGTGAAAATAAATCCTTTGTAGTAACTTAGATAATTTTAATTTAAAAATTTTATTACTTTAGTTTTGTACATAAACTCTTTATTGAATGAGTTGGCTATCTAATTTAAAATGTCCACTTCACTAATTGTATAAATACAGGAAGGAAAAAGCAATAACATTTATTCAGCATTAGTGGCTGATTTTAGAATGAACATCAATCTGGCTTTTGGAAAAGTACACCCTGAATCTCTGTGAATATCCCAATTTTAATGATAAGAAATTAGTGTTAGTACCCTAAAGAAACACACCTAAAAAAAAGAAAACAGTTCTCAAAACTACAACCTAAAAACAAAAACAAAAAATGCATTTGGCATTACACAAAATTAGATAGCCTGTTAAAACACTCATTCTATTTTGAGGGAAAAAAAGTAAAATTTCTACAGAGAAATGGTTTGAGAAATGTAGTTTTTGCCCATGAAAACAGTAAATGGAAGATATTAGATATATTATGAAGATACAAATATGTTTTTTTTTCAAAAAATTCTTTAGTAATACTTGATTCCTTTAAATATAAAATGTTTTCTTATACTTACAAAATGTTATCACAATAAATATTCTTTTAGCAAAATCAATTTATCAACAAAACATACAAAATACAGGGCAAAGGCTCAAAGTATTTTTAGCATATCACATTCATTTATTTAGGTACCAGAACTGAGTATCTGCTAATGGCAAATTGCTTGACTGAAAGCTATTTGCTTTTCCAGATAAATGTACCCTGGTGCTGAACTTAACTAACTTGCAATGGGGAAGACAATATGAATAGGAAGAGACTGGAATAAGAATACAATAAAAAGCTAAAGTGTGTCAAGGAGCAAACCATAGAAGGAAAAGGTTAATTACAATTAGGAAAACAATGAACTGATTTAAATATGGTTTCAGGAATGTGGATTGTGTCAGGAAGGAAAATATTTACCCTTCTAGTGTCTTCTGGCCAGTCTAATTAAGTTGTCACAAAACAAAAAACTAGGAGGTAAAAAAACATACATTTACTTTCATATGTACTTACTTTCATCTTAAGAAATGATCAGAGAAAGATGTTTATATACCTTTAGACAAAGGAATGATACATTTATGAAGAACTAAAAGACAAAGAAACTTTGGATTGGGGATGATTAGTGAAGAAACTAAATAGAGTTTGTTACACAATCTCCTTAGCCATGAGCTCCCTCTCTCTCTGGCAATAAGAATGTCTCTCTACCTCTTTGTTCAGGGAAGGTACCTTTCACATAGCTAACCTATTTCTTGTTTTCAGGTGAAAGAGAGGAGGGTTGGAGTGTTCTTCCTGTACTGATTATTTCTCAAATAACTTTAATTCACAATAATCGGTATGTCAAGTGGCAAATTTTGGGGTAATCTGCCTTTGAACCTCATCAGTAAACTCTTGAAATATAGAAATGAGTCTGTGACAAACGCACGACAGGTGAGCATATCGAAAAGAAACATGAAACAAGCAGAGGAAGATGGGAGTCAGCATAATTTTTCCATGAAGGATTAGGTGGTAAAGATTTTAAGCTTTCCACGTTACATAGTTTCTGCTGCAAACTACTCAACACTGCCACTGTGCAATGAGAAACAGGTTTGGCAATATGTATTTAAATAAGAATATCTGTGTTTCAATAACATATTATTTTTAAAAACTTGAAATCAGATTATGGGCATTATTAATGGGAATCATTGACCTGCCCATCTAACTAATATTTTTTAAGAGTCAGTAGAAGTTCCAACATGCTACAAGTCTCAGGAATCACAGTTTACAGACTATAAGATGCACTTTCCCCCACCCCCAAATTTGGGAGGAATAATGGTTGTTAATGCTGCTGTTGAGTTCTGCTTACATTTACATTGGTGAACTATTATGTTATTTACATTATTAAATATTTTACCACATTTTTTGCTTCAAATGTTTTCCCTATTTTCCTCCTCTAAAACCTAGGTGCATCTTATGGTCCAAAAAATACAGTATAATGGTAAGTACATAAGCTCTCTGCCTTCAGGAAGCTTATATCTAAAAGGACTAATAACCTTAATCAAGTCTTTCTCCTTTACCTTCATATTAGTCTTAAGTTTAGAAGTTTATTAAAGTTTTATTTCTCTTTTTATTGAATTTATTGGGGTGATACTGGTTAACAAGAATAAAACCTGTGTAGGTTTCAGGTGCACAATTCTACAACATATCACCTGTACACTGTATTGTGTGATCACCAGTCCTAGTCAAGTCTCAGTCCATCACGATTTATTCCCCCTTTACCCTCTTCAACCTCCTTCCTCCCTCCTGATTACCTTCTCCTGGCAATCAACACACTCATTTTATATGACCATGAGTTTTTTCTCTTTTTTTGACTCAATCCTTCCACCCACTCCCACATAACCACCCCCCAAGAGCTATCAGCTGGCTCTTTATTGATGAGTCTGTCACTATTTTGCTTCTTAGTTCATTTTGTTCATCAGTGTTCACATATGAGAGAAATCATACAGTACTTGTCTTTCTTTGACTGGCTTATTTCATTTAGCACAGTTTCATCCAGATCCATCCATCCTATTGCAAAGGGTAAGAGTTCTTTCTTTTTCATGACTGAGTAGTGTTCTATTGTGTGAATGTACCACCGCTATTTTATCCACTCCTACTGATGGACACTTGGGCTGATTTCAACTTTGACTATTGTAAATAATGCTGCAATGAACATAGGGGTGCATATATTCTTTCAAATTAGTGTTTTGGTTTTCTTCAGATAAATTCTGAGAAGTGGAATTGCTGGGTCATTTGGAAGGTTCCCCCCCAAAAAAATCTCTTGCATTTAAAACAAACAAACAAACAAACAAACACCCTAAAAAACAAACCTAAAAAAACCTGAGATAATGATATTATCTCTCTTCTATTATAAAGCCTCCCCGACCTCCTTTTTCTTTTCTGGCTGTGAGGAATGAGGAACGAGTGTATACCAGCACAAACTTCCTGCAATGAACAACTCTAAAAGCTAAATTCAAAATTATTTTCCCTTTTAAAAAATTTAAGAAATGCCTTTACATTTTAATAACAAAGATTCCCTGCATCAATTACCATTGGCAAAAGACAGCTAGCTAGACCAATGAAAATATCATCATGGTCTAAACAATGAATATTTAACCAACTAGAGCTGCCACAAATTATTTTGAGGGATCAGGTATGAAAGCTTAGTATTTTTGAATGAATTTAAAGAATTACAAATTTAAATAAGAAGCTGGTAGGACTATCATTTTTTAATAATAAAAACAAGAAACCCTGAGAAAAATTAGTGTAACAGAGTGACATTAGAGGAACAGTGGTGTGAGAGACCCCTTGTTCTTTCCCACTGAAATTTCAACAAGTTGAATAGCTATAACTCAACAAAGGTTCCCTGCTCAACATACAGTGATGCCTGAGGGATCTGCACATTAGAGCATCTAAAGGTGGACAAGAGGAAACAAATGGGAGAGGGGAGAAGGGAGGGGGGCTCAGGTGGGCTACAGATACAGCCCTGCAGCCAGGAGCTCACTGCAGGCTCAGCTCAGAGAGGGGAGGACGCCAGCTGTAAGTAGCACTTTCTTCAGCCCGGAGGCGCAGGGAGACTCAGAGGCACTCCTGCAAGAGTGAGCAGTGCAGACTGAGGCTGAGCCAAGAGATCAAAGCAAGGACACAGCACAGGGGTTCTGCTGTGGCTGTCGGGTGGTTGGTATTCCAAATAAAGAAAAAAGCCACAAAGCCCAGCCATTCCATAGACTCCCAAAATCCATCTCCTGTCATCCTTAATGTGGGGTTACAGAGCACATTATCTGCAAACCATAAACTATTACAGAATTATTATTTCCCCCGAGTAAAGGGTGGCCTCTGTGAGTGATCCCAGGTTGAGGCATGTGGGGCAGGGGGTGTGGGAGGGACTTGCAGAGGTCCAAGATTACCATTACCAAAAGGGTAAATCAAAGAAGGTACTTAGATTTCCCCCAGACAACACCACCCCAAGCATTGTGGCTATAATGACTGCAGCCAACAAGGCCAGTGTTGGAAGTCAGTTTTGGGATTTCACAGAGGAAAAAAAAAAAACAAAAAACCTAGTGATTCAGCACCACACGCTAGAAAATAATAAAGATCTCTTATAGGCCACTAATATAGAGATGTCTAGACAGAGAAGGAACCCTTAAAAAAACATGAATAGCCATGGTAGTGAGGAAGCTCAGAAATAAAACAAAAAATCTTCAGAAAGCAAACTCAAACAAATGGAAATATTTGATATAAATGACAGAGTATTTAAGATTGTAGTTCTGAAAATACTCAACAAGATGCAAGAAAAAAGGATAGACAGGCAATTTAATGCAATCAGAAAACAAATTAATGAACAAAATGAGTACTTTACCAAAGAGTTTGAAACAAACAATCGAGTTCTGGAGATGAAGAAATTAATAAAACAGATCAGGAATGAACTAGCAAGTATAGGAAATAGAGCAGACCAGATAGAGAAAAGAATTAGTGACATCAAAGATAGAAACCTAGAAATGATGCAGAAGAAAGAGGAGACTTAAGCATTAAAAAAATAAATAAATATCTCTACAAGGACTATGTGAATCCAACAGAAAAAGCAATATAAGAATAATACGGCAGTGAATGAAGCAGACAAAAAATTTTCTTTGTAAAACTAATATTATAGTTTGGAGATTAAGATAGTATGTGTGTGTGCGCGCGTGCGTGTCATTCCACACAAAAAATAAGAGATATAAGTATCATATGTCTCTGGGTCCTCTGTATGTCCCCTCCTTGGAGAAGTATCTGTTCAGGTCCTTTGCCCTTTTTTAATTGGATTGTTTGTCTTCCTGGGGTGGACTTTTGTGAGTTCTTTATATATTTTTGAGACCAGGTCCTTGTCTGAGGCATCATTGGCAAATGTATTTTCCCATACAGTTAGCTCCCTTTTCATTTTGCTGACGTTTTCTTTAGCCATGCAAAAGCTTTTCAATTTGATTAGTCCTATGCATTTATTCTTTCCTTTATGTCCCTCCCTCTAGGGGGCATATCAGTGAAAATATTGCTGCATGGGATATCTGAGGTTTTCCTGCCTATGGTCTCCTCTAGGACTTTTATGGTGTCATGACTCATATTTAAGTCTTTTATCCATCTTGAGCTTATTTTTGTGTGCGGTGTAAGTTAGTGTGGTCAAGTTTCATTTTATTGCATGTAGTTGCCCTGATCTCCTAACACCACTTGTTGAAGAGGCTGTTTTTACTCCATTTTATGCTTCTGTCCCCTTTATTGAATATTAATTGACCATGGAGACACAGATTTCTTTCTAGACTCTCTATTCTGTTCCATTGGTCTATGTGTCTATTCTTATGCCAGCATCAGACTGTTTTGATTACAGTGGCCTTGTAATATGGTTTGATGCCAGGCATTGTGAGCCCTCCTACTTTTTTCTTCTTCCTCAAAATTGCTGTGGCTATTCAGGGTCATTTATGGTTCCATATAAATTTTTGAAATGTTTGTTCTATATCTATGAAATATATCATTAATATTTTAATAGGGATTGCATTGAATCTATAAATTCCTTTGAGAAGAATGGACATTTTGATTACGTTAATTCTTCCAATCCATTAACAGAGGAGAGGGGGGACAAGGATAATGGGGGAAAGAAAGGGAAGGGTCATCAAGGAACATGTATAAAGGAACCACGGACAAAGTTAAAGGGGGGTAGGATTGAGGGTAGAAGGTGGGGGGATGGGCAGGGGAATGGAGATGGGAAATGGTGATAGGAAAATAGAGACAACTGTACTTGAACAACAGTATTTTTTTTAAAAAAAGAGACATAAGTATCAATAAAGTATATTAAGGAGAATAGAGAATTCTGTAGTTCAGACTTCTTGATATTTTTCCATGGATTTTGAATGACTGTGTCAATTTTTTATAGCCCAAGTAGAACTCTGAATTATCTTCCCTCACCCCTGCAAAAACTCCTGCTTCTCATGTCTTCTCTTTCTCAATAAATGCCTTTTCCACCTACTAAACTACTCAAGCCAAGTTATCCCAGAGTTATTTTTGAAATCTCTTTCCCTCATCCCTTAAATCTTATGTCTCAACAAGTTTTTCAGCTTTGTCTCCAAAAGAAATTTAATCTCCATCCGTATTTTTTCTTTCTGTATTAAAACCCCAGTTCAATTACAGCCCAACTCTTCTCTTGCCACCCTTGTTTTCTTTGTTTCTTTACATGTGAAAATTATGTTTATTGTGGAGCCTTAACACTCTGTTTCTTCTGGGTAGAATGTTCCTCTAAGGAGTGTGTATTAGACTGACTTATTTTTATTATTCTAATATAAACTTAAATATCATCTCAAAAATGTCATCTTTGACCATTAAATTAAAAATAGTCTTTTCCAGTCTCTCTTCATACTGCCTGTTTGGTTGATTGGTTGTTTGATTCAGAAATATTTATCCTTGTCTGAAGTTAGTTCAACTTATTTACTTATTGTATGCCTTCCCATTCCAGAACATATCCACCATGAAAGCTCCTATGCTGTTTACTTTTGGACCTTCAGTTTCTAGTTCCATACCGGCTACGTTGTTAGTCCCCTCGAATTTTGAATAAATGAAAGAACTACAGGTTCAATACCCAGCAGTATAAAAGTGACCTTTGTGTAATCAGAAGAGTTCATAACCCATGGTTTGGGGAACATGGATTACATTGAAAGTTCTTTGTTTTATGGACATCACATTTTATTTTTTCTGAATTTCAGTTTCCTCATCCAAGAAACCAAGAAACTTAAAATGAATTTATGGCAAATGCTTCATCTTGACTTGGAAATCAAACATGGAAGGTAGAAATGAGTTTGAATTAGTTTCAAATAAGACATTTCAATGAGGGCCTGGAATTTTTTCTGAAATTCAAATATGGAAAAAAATGACTTTACTGTTTTATTTAACATCGTTATAAATTTTCAGTGCCAGTGGGGATCGTGGGTAGGCTCTCAAATGTGTGGCTGCTTGACAAATCTGGCAAATCAGCGTCTAGTTGCAAGCCCATATGGAGCAACCGTATGCCAGTCTGAGTTCTGCCAACAGGCATAACAGTTCTGGGTCACTCCACTGCCAACTACTTTGATACATTTGTGCCTACACGAGGCCATGACTAAGACCTGAACACAACTGAAAGCCCCAGGATATTGGCTTCTCTTGCCACTGGTACTTTAGCAAGAAGAACAGAAAAATACGGGCCAAGGCTATGATCCATAATGCGAGACAAACATTATAACCGTACGTGTTTGCCATTATTCTGGTAGAGATTCATTTTTCATGTCAGAGTAAATATGCCAGTTGTTTATCTAAAGCTTTGAGTCTCCTATTGCTGTTTGAGAAAATGAATACGTTTTACAGCATTGGAATTTTTATGTTAATTTTTTGGCTTTAAATAATTAAACCGAGGGTAGTTTGATGCTTATTTAGATAAGAACCCCACCTTTCTTATCTTTTTGGAGAGGTAATATCAGAAGCTGGCCAGACAAACCTTATATAAGCCCATCTAACATTGATAAGAATTAGGCATTTTGCTGAGGCCTGCTTTGCTCTGGACTACAGAAGGTAAGTCCTCACGACAAAGGCTCAGTAAGGGCTCACTCTACAGCACACTCAAGCCACTTCCTGGCCATGAACCTGTTATTTCCTCCTAAACTCTAAGGGTCCCCATCAGACTTATTGCCAGGGGAGCAGTCTGACCCAGGGATACCCACTGGTCCTGCCTATAAGACCTCTTTCCTCTGACTTCCTGGTGAGCTGACAGCAGCCCCGCCTTGGCTCACTCTTTTCCTGTAACATTTCTAGGGAACCAAAGCAGAGTGCAGCCTAGGTGTCTCCTGTTATTCTCCTGTTACTTCTTCTACCCTAAGTCCTTCCTTTGTTTCACTGTTCCCAGCTTTAATAAGTGTCCTCTCAAAATCACCTGGACTTGTGTTGTGAAATCTTTCCTACTCGAAGTCAAGAACCCACACACTACTGGCTGGCCTGAGGCAGACCCACACCAGAGTGGTCCCTGTCTGGTAATGCAGTGAGGATGCTTTTGATCAGAATTTTAGTCCAGGAGCAATTCTGTTAAAAAAAAAAAAAAAAATCCTTGAACCAGTCTGTTAATCTGTTACAATGAATTGCTATTTTCATAAATGTTGATCTTCAAAAAAAAAAATAATAAGAGAAAGGTATTTTTACCCATTTCATGAATTTTGTTTTACATTATTTTATGTTTTAAGCAACAACTATAAAGTTCATATACATGTTACTTAAATTTCTTACAGCAGAACACTGAAAGCAAAAGAGAATATTTTCTTAATAGCAAGCATGCAAAAACAGCCTTCGATTTTTTCCTACTGTCTCTATAGAAAATAATCTCCAGAGGAGAAAAAATAAAAATAAAAATAAAAATAAAAATAAAAATAAAAATAAAAATAAAAATAAAAATAAAAATAAACCTGGGACAAGACAATGGATCACAAAGGCAAAAGTTGACATGATATCATTGTCACATTGTTTCAGTTGTTAGTTTTTCCTTCTAAAGATCCCTATACTCAGTTACTTAAATAAGTTGGTCCATTTGAAACTGCAAGGCATAAAATAGAACTGCTTTAAATGGGTCACATGCACAATGTAACTGAATTTTCTGCTTTTAGACGGGCATGACTTTGATTTTATTTCTTAGGAAGGAAGTTGTATATACAGAGTTGAGTGCTTTCAATTCAAAAGGAAATGAAGGAAATGAGTCTAAATTATAAGTCTTACAAATCTGGGATATTTTAGTTACAGATAGAAGTGTCAAGCTTGCTGTGTTAAAGAAATCCTAAATTGTATCTTAAGATAGAGATGTTAAAGTAAATTAAAACCTATTCAATGATTGATTATCCACATTGTCCTTTTCCCTGAAGTTGAAAACATGGAAAATATTTATGAGGACAAATAACTTTAACAGTTCCATGTACATAAATGTGAGTTTTCTTTCACAATTATATTCTTGAACACCTCTCTTCATGGGAACAAATCAAACACATCTGGAGACTCCTATGAGTGCTAATGAAAGGGGTGCACATAAGGCAGTAACGCACACATATAAATTCACCAAATAATTTACCAGTGTATAAATTGCCTTATAAACTTTAGCTAAGTTTTGAAAAAAGTTTTTATTCCATTAGTAATTATTTCTATTGTACAGAATATTTATCGTTTCTCTGAAAGTGAGAATTTTCTACCAGCAATGAGTAATTCAAACTGTAATCTTCCTTATAGTTAGCTCCACTGCATCGAAACAATCAATAGTAATCATTCAGATTTTATATTCAGTAATTTTATAAATTAAGACAAAATAGCAATAAATTTTTGCCTTTTGTAGACTATCTTAAATTTTAATTAAAGAAAAGTAAAAAAATCCTATTTGAAAGGATGCCAAAATGAACATGTAATGTCTTATAAAATATATAAAAAGAACATTTAGAAAACAGACCTCTCAGATGAACTTGATATTCTCAGAAAATAATGGGGAAAATGAGAATAGGGAACAAAGGAGGGAAGGAAGAAAAGAAGGAAGGAAAGAGTTTGGGGAAAAAAGCAAATGGCCAATGCTCTTGGTTTTTCTTTGTTTGTAATTAAAATGACTTTTTAAAATTCAATTTATTGGGGTTTGGTATTATTGGTCAATAAGATCATATAAGTTTCAAATGTACAGTATTATAACATATCATTATCTATATATTACAACCTCTATTATATGATCAAACTTCAAAATGATTGAAGTTTTAATAATTTAGCTTTTTATAAGCAGAACTAGATTTTACCCTATATGAATTGACACTAGAAAAAAATCTATGCATAGTGTAATTGACTTTACATAAAATTCACATCCATTTTAAGTCACTGCCATCTTAAAAGGCATAGCGGAAATGTAAAAAACAGAACTGTTTATGTCTTTTATGGTTTTTTTTTCAGAAAAAATAATTACACTTAATTTTGGAATTACTTTGTTAAGAAAACTACTTCCTAAAAGAAGCATTTATTCTTAAAAGTGTGCTTGCTTCTACAACATAACCACTTATCTTTAATTTATATTTAATCTAACATGCAGTTTATGCTACCTTATGCTGGTAATCTCACATCTCCTTGCATAGTTTATTAAAAAATTAATATCTGTTTTAAAGTCAACATCAATGAAGCAAGGTTAAAAATGAGAATTTTTAGTACATTCTTAGCATAATTATCATGGTACGAATGTGCTGTGTTTTAGGTTTATTTTAACCTAGGCTTTCACATTAGTAAACTTATGTAGCTGGAGAACAAAATTAGAAAGACTACTAACATGGTAATAAGATTTTAAAAGAAACTCAAAGGAATTAAGAAATTTACTTTGAAATAGTAGATTGAGGTTTTCTAATGTGTTTTTATGCATCAAAAGGGTTTCCATTTATATAAGTATGTTGACAATATTAAAAGAACAATTATTATATATTAATCATAATTTTACTGCATCATTTATTACAGTGATGCAGTAAAATAATGATTTAAAATAATCATTATTTAAAATAATACATTTAAAATAATAATATGAAGATTATACTTATTGATAAAGAGAAATTATGATGAAATTATTTCATAACATTTTTTAAATAAATGGTTTATTATCTATTAATTATATTTTTGTTTACTTGATTGCTTAGTAAATTAACACTGTTTATTAATTTGAAGAGGATTTTATTATTCCTTTAGTCTATCTAATCACTTAAATCCACTTTAGATTTTATTTTTACCTAAACATAAACTAAATATATTTATGTATTGTTTTGTTGTTATTGTTGTTGGCTAGTTTTCAAATATAAGTGAAATCATGCAGTGTTTGCCTTTCTCTGTCTGACTTACTTCACTTAACATGATACCTTTTGGGTCCAGTTGGCCACTTTCATATGTCCAGAGGATTCATTGAAAGTTGAAGATTCCCCAAAGTTTAGAAAACACATTCATATGCTTATATCACTGAATAAAATCATAATTTGTTATATTCTACAAAGGAATTCAGGCTCATTTAAAGCATGGTACATTCATCCTGAAGTAGGTGCTCAAAGTTTAAATAGAAATGTTCACATTGGCTGCCTGCCTTGCTTTTATCACCAAATTCCTAAGGGAGACTCAATTACCCACAAATTGTAAATCACTCAGGGCCTCACTTTCCACTTGCAGGTGTGTGGGTTGCTCCAGGTTGGCCAATATTCATGATTATTATAATTAATAGTAATTTATTAATGATATTCCTCAAGAAAGTATTTTTAACCCTTAAAGAAAGTATTTTTAACTAAACCCCACATATTTTGCTCTTTATTTTCTTAAGGACTACTCTTAAGGACATCATCAGTGGCATCTGGGTACACAATCCAAAGGCCCACTTTAATTTTTCCCCATCCTCACAGCAGCATTTTTTACAGTTCACTCTCCTCGTCACCAATAGCTTTCTTGCTTTGGCATTGAAGATATTGTACTTCGTAACTACTTCCTACCTCCCGAGACCTCCCCTTTCAGCATTCCCTGCTACTTCCTTCCATTTTCTACCTGCTTGTGCTCCAGTGCTCCAGGCTGGATCGAAACACTTCTCCCTGCATGAACTCCTCCAGTGATCTCACTCAGTCAGATGGCTTTCGAGTGTAAGCCAACACAGGGTCCTTAGGGTTTAATGCTCTGAGGGTTTATATTAAAATTCTTGATTATTTTTCTTTGAATTTGTGTTTTGTAAGTGAAGTTTGATGGAAAAATGTAGCACACACCAAGCACTTGAAGGCATAACTCACGTATGTTCCATCCTTCCACCACCCCTGACCTGGGATTGAACCTGCAACCCTTTGGTGGATGGGGCAGCACTCCAGCCATCTGAGCAACTCAGCCAGGCCACCTTCCTAGATTTTTCTGAACCAAGGAGCGAAAGTGAGCCATTAAGAAAACACACATTTGTTTATGTCTGTCTTCTACACAAAATCTCGCTATGTCTTGCCATTTCCCTCAGATCATTTCTTTCAATGATCTGGCCCTGATCTCTGACCTCATTTACTACAGTTTTGTTGCCTCTGTTTCTTTTTTTTTAGTCAAAACTGATATGCACATCATGAGTGTTTCAAGTTGCACCTTGATTTTCAAGTGGGGATCTGCTGCTGCTCAATGCTGGACTGGAGTAATTTCTTGATCCCTCCATGACGGGGAGGCCATTTATTTCCTGCCCCTGCTCTGCCTACTCTTCAGGTACACAGATTAGTGACCTTAAAAAGAATGAGAATAGAATGAGACATAGTGGGACTGGAATGAAAGGATGAAGCCAGTTTGGTCGTCTGCAAAACAAAGTATTAAATAACCAGGACTCCATTTAACACAATCTTTTCTTCTCTACTACATGAACCAAGAATTTTCACTCAGAATGCCTTAGCCATTTGATATTGGCAAAAAAATTATATAGAAATGACATGGAGAAAAAAATGTTTGTTTTTTATATACAAATTCTGTGAGAATTTGTGTAAGAAAAACACAAGAAAAAAGTTTTATTAAGTCAAATATTGAAATAACTCATAAGGAATTCATATGTGTTCTATTTCATGTTTAAGACCCACTAGAGGTAGATCTAGCACATACCTGACTCAGCATAATTTTCCAAGTAACACTATGAAGAAATGTAGACCTTTTATTTTTCTACCCTCTATTGTTATCAATGTCTCCAAAATCTAGTGTCAATTTCTAGTACCTACCAAACTAAGAAAAAAAAAAAAAAAAAAACCAAAGTTTTCTACCTTTTAAAAAAATCAATAATACTAGAAAAAAACATATAATTATTCTTACATCCATAGGATGATGGTATTGTATACACTTTTCTAGGAATAAAACATAGGTATGTAAGGTTTTTCAGTTCCTGAAACTCATTAATTTAATTTTAACATGAGGAAGTATTTAGCTAATTGGTCCTTAGTTGGCCTAGGTGGTTTTTCAAAAAAAAAAAAAAAAATCAGTCTCTAGTTGTTCAAAGATTTTTGCCAAAGGCTCATTTCCAACTCCCTGTCACACAAAGGGGCCATTTTCTCATCAGTATGAGCTCATGGGATTAGCTCCATAAAACCAAAGACCTTGTCTGCCTGGTTCACTGTTGTAATCCTACTGTCTAAAATGGTGTCTGGCACAGAGAGAGAAGTTCTAAGTGTTCATGAGTGAGTGAATGAATTTAATCTAGATCTCCCAGGTACTGCAGTCGTTTCCAAATTATGGTGAGGGTTTGTGAAGCAATTAGCCTCATTATCTTCCTGTGCCAGGGCGAGGTTCATTTTTTTCAACAAGGGTTGGGTTCTCCTTTCCTTTTGAATGATGAGGAAATAATGATGATAGAATGATGATAAAGGAATATGACAAAGGAGCACTGATCTGTTATTTTAATGATTAGTTGTGCCTATAAATTTTTGAAAGATTTGCCTTCTTAAACAATTTTAATGCCAACAAAATTAGACACATTATTTTATGGGCACTCTGTAAATTGGATTAAAGAAAGTAAGCACACATGATTCACAAAAGACTTCTGTAAAAAAATAAGTACTTTAGATATTAAAAATATTTATACTTTGGATAAGTGAAAGGAATATTTCATAGATTGTATCTTAATGATCCTGTGTTCTAATTTATAGAATTTTGTTTAAAGAGATTTTTGCACATCAAAATATTATTCAGAAGCAATAATTAACGATGCCTCTTTTGGAATTTTGTCAGAAGGATAGTTATCAAGTAATCTTCTACTATTAGGTGTTTTATACTATCAGTCCACTCCTCCTCCCCCTCAGTAAGTCAACAAGAAGTTTATCAAAATGCCACTTCCAAAAACACCCTAAACTGTTTTAAGAAGAATTCTGATAAATGTCTTCACAGTTGTGCGAAGTTAGACTCCCCAGTCAAATATGCACACTTGTGTCTTAAACTCACTCAGGTGGCAGATATGAAACAAGTTTGGCACAAAATCAAACAATTCTAGGGAAAGACACAGAATAAGGTCAATATGTCCTTTTAGTGGCTAAGAGTTTAAAAGCATTGAGTACACTTAACATTTATTTCTTTCAAATACACAGAAATATTTTCCATGCTAGTAAGTACAGAGTACTTGATAATAATTGTAAAGGTACTTTTGATTTCTTATTTGCTCTCTGTCCTAAATGAGTTACAGTAGGACAGCAGTACTCAAAAGACATTTGTGTGTAAGAGCTGGAAACACTGAAGAAAATAACACACAATTCTCAGATTCTATTCTTTGATGATTCTGATTTACTAGGTACAGGGAGAAGCCTCAAAGTATGTATTTTTAAATCTTCCTACGTAATTTGTTAGATGCCAGATTTTAGAACCTCTGTTTTAGAATCTTTACAGTCAAATAGTATTATTTTGTGGAAGTCCTGGTCCCTTTATGCTTGGGGTTTTGTTACTACTCAATACCATATAAACAAAAATGAACCTTCAGAGGTGAGTAAACAAAAATAATTGTGTATACTATAACTTCTGTATTGATTCTGAACCTGTTATAAAAGTTGCTTTCCTGTCAACTTAGAGAAAAATTAGTTTCTACTTTCCAAGTAATTAGTGTCTAAAAATGTCTGAGATTTTGAAAAAAGTTACTGGAATCAGTGATGTTTCTATGGCACAGATAACCCTCTCCCCACATAGTAATGCATGCCAGTCAGTAGCTGAGAACTACAAGCACATTGTTGTCTATTGACTCACAGATGTTTTAAAGCAACTTTTGACACTGCAACTTTGGATTTCTTATATAATCTTTTAAATAAATTTCACATTATTTGTCAAAAAAATTCCTGTACTAAAAAATTCAAAAATGGTATAAATCAACATTTTTAAACAAATGGAAAAGTGTAATGATATTATGAACTCTAGAAATTCTTAAGGCACTATTCTTCACTTTACATGAATTTTATTAGATGAATTTAAGGGGGAGGATGAAATGTTGAAAAAAGAAATCAGAGGACTTATAATTTATTTAAGAATTCTTATAGGAAAATTTTTCTTATATTTCAACATTTTATTTTCAAACTAGAGAATAAATACATAGTAACCGCCATATGTTAAGCAACAAAAGTGTTTCCTTTTATTATATCATCTCTTTAGTTAATAGTCATTCAACCAGACTTGCTCTCTACTGTGTGCTAATATTTGAACACGAGTGAAAAACAATGATTATCATAAAGAGGTTCAAATTGAAGTAATAAGCATTGTAGTTATATGTAAGTTTTGAGCATAACTCAAGTATTTAAATTCTACAGTAGAAGCCCGTATGCATGTTCTGATCAAGGGGAGGTAATAATTATTACTAAAGCACAGATAGGGGATATGAAAGGATTGCCAGAGGAGCCCCCTGAGCTGGCACCTGAAGTGAACAATACAGCTTGGACTCAAAAGCATGGGTTCAAATGCCAGCTTCCTTACCTGAATGCTGTGTATCCATGGAAAAGGGATCCAACCCCACTGCAAAATAGGAATGCAAAAGTGCCTTCCCCATAGGGTTGTTTTGAAGATTAAATGAGCAAAAACATGTAAAAGTGGAGCGTGATGTCAGAAAATCAGAAGTATTCAGTAAATCTTGGTTTTTAACAAGAGTAGGAATTTTCCAAAAGGCCAAATTAAGACAGAAAAATCCATATAGCTGAAACAGTAAAGAGGAAATGAAATGACTCAGTTTATTCAATCGCATAATTTGGTAAACAATGCAATTGAAGTAAAAAGTGGTGAAAATGAATTTGAAATACCAGGTTAGGATCAAGTGATGAAGAATACTACAAAGCTGGCCAAGAGTTAGACTTCAGTGGGAACAAATCTGAATTATTAAATCTGTGCTTTAAATACAACAGAGAGGGTTAATTTTACTAAAGAGGTGATAATCTGTAAGAAGGCTCTTGTCAGCATCCAATAATGAAAGGGGAAAGCTGAGAGGTAATAATCATAGACCTTAATGACCAACTGAATGTTAGCAATGAGATTGAATGGGGGTTGTTGCGTGTGTTTTAGACAATTATGTTGACTTAAGAGCAATTGGAGATAGGAATAAAAAGATTTAATGATACAACAGAGAAGTAGAACTCAGGTGAAACATCAGATCTGATCATTGTGAATTGGAAAGATAGGTCATAATTAAAATTCTGGGAGTGAAATTACCCAACAAAAGAAAAGAAAAAAGAGCAGGCATCGTGTGAGTTCCCAAATGCCCTGGGAAGTGGCCAGATGAAAACTGAAACTGGTAGGTATGAGAAGGGTAGGAAGAGGATGAAGAAAAAGGCAGACCACTCCAGATTAATTGGTAGGTGGCAGATTTAACAAGCAAAAGAACTTACAAGGTTTGTCTTGAGTGGCTACAAGATGAGTAATTTTTCACACCTTCCTGTCAGAATCTTAAAAATTTAAATAGAGGTCTTAACTGTGTTCAGTCACACACACAGGGGATCCTTAACTAGATTCAGATAACACACAGGAGGCCTTCACATTCTCAGCCCAGGCAGCCTCATCAACACATTACTATCCCAAGGCTGTGTGCCTGGGCAGCTTGCAGCCCAGAGAAAGAAGGCAGAAGATACATTCCAAGCACAGGGGAGGTGGGGATGCCCCAATTCTGGATCCAGCTCATGAGTCAAACCAGTTGTCAAGTCTTCTTCATGACCTTCCACATCACTTAGGATGGAGTATATAGCCCAAGGAAACTGCAATGTTAAGAAGGTATATAAGTCATAAAAATAAAATAAAAAGACAGCAGGAGAGCAACTCAGATGTCATGTTATCCAGAGGAGAGGAGGGATTTGATGATTCAGTTTAGTACTGTTTGAAACCTATAGAGCAATCAAGTAATAATACCACATTTGACGAGAGTCTACGAAATATGGCTTGGGTGACTATGAGCAGTATATTTAGCTTAGATAGTAGGGAACAGAAGACCAATGTGATAGTTCAAGGATGAAGAAGTAAGTATCTGAAAGAGATACCCCCTAGGTCAGAATCCCGAGTTTACTCCATACTATATGTATAACCTTGGGATATTGACTGAACCTCTCCTCTCAGTTTTAAGATTAAAATAATTCTTTATTAAAAGAGTTTTGGGGGGACTGAATAGATAATGTAATAGAGTGTCTAGATTATAATAGATGCTTAATAAATGTTATTATTTGCTATTGTTATTATTCTCTTTTTCAATAAAATTTGCTCAAGTCAATGCTATAGTAGGACCAAAGTATTTGGCTGAGCACTTGATCCTTTTTCCTTTCAACTCATTTTTAATATGACCTCTTGATTATATATCTATTTCAAACTTATTAATTTATTCAATTTTAATCACCTATTATTTATTGAAACTTTATAATATAATAAAGAGATAAGATATAAAACAAAGTATGTCTTTGCCATTGTTATGTAGTAAAAATAAATGGAAGTCCTAGGCCACCAAGAAACAAAATCGATGTTTATTATGAGAAAGAAAAGCAGCCCCTGATATTTAGGCTCTGACCTAACATCACAGCTAGGTCTTGGTGTTTCTCTGTTGAACATCAAAAATTTCACACAACATCAACATCAGACAAGGTTGCTCTGACCCTGATAGATCAAGACAAGAAAATAAAAAAACACTTCATTATCACACCTGAACACAGACAAGAAATGAACATTTTCAAGACACAAAATTCCAAACATCCCCACTCCAGGCTAATATGAGTGACTGCTGTCTATTAATTGAGTAAGGCTTTGTGCTGCTCTGCCCATCCTATGGATAAAATTTATTGAGAAGTTTCATCATAAATTTCCCCTGCTCCCTGAGAGCTCCAGTCCAGAGTGAGACCCTGCTTCCTTGGACTGCTCCCCAGTCACCCTGGTAAAGCCTAAATCCTACAATAAGTTCTTTCTATTCCTGCCTTAGTGAAATGCCCTGTGGTTGTCCCTGGAGTACATTCCCACTCACTTCATTGACTAATAAACCCAATTCCCAAAGTACAGGCATGTTCCTGGTAGTGTCTGGCTGGACAGCATTGGCAACAATTTAAACCAATCTGGTGGGTCTGTGGCAAACATGTTCCAACCTGGTAAAGCTTTTGGATCATCATGCTGTCCAGACTAGATATCTCACATCAGAGCATTATTTTTAAGAACATATGACACATATTTTAGGACATAATTATAATATTTCATGAAGCCCATCTTTAGGCTTTATTGGTTTAAGATTTTTATAAACTACATTGGTATTTTATTCTCAATAAATATTAAAATATTTTTGTTGAATTGCAACAAGAAGAAAGTGCATTCATTTTCTATGCAGTAATGTATTATCAACCAGCACAACTGGCCCAGTGAAGGGAGGCAAGTCTTTCTGTCTGAGGTTTAGGGAAAGTTGACTCCATACAAATGGTTTTAAATCTTAGAGTTGTAGCCACTAAATTTCGGAGTTTAATACACTGATTGAGGATATTCAGCTCTGAATCCTTGTCTACAAAGCCTAGAAAACGAAGGATGAAACAAAGAGCAGTGTGAGTGAAATAAAAAGACCTTGGAGTACAAAAGGAAATAACACACCAACCCACACTTTTTACTGCATCTCCTACACACCTCTAATTTAATGCTTCTGTGTCCTTCTATTCCTCCATCTCCCCAGAACAAATAGTTTTTCAACAGTATGTGCTTTCAATCTTGTGATCTAAAGCAACTTCCTTGTTCCTGGTCTTCCCTCATGACATATACTTAATAGGCATCCAAAGGAAAACTTGATATTTTAAGACATAAATAGAATAAGTATTATAAGGTAATATTGATGATTATACAGGCAAACTCTATACTTGGATAGATACGATGTAATTTTTGTGTTTTATTTTTAAGAAAAAGTAAGATTACTGTTACAACTAAAATTATAAAATACCTATTACTTCTATGTAAAGTACTATTTACTATATTGTTAAAATACTGGCTTATAAGAAAACTTTTTCAGCTTGGTGAGAATAAGTAAAACATTAATTATTATGTCCTTGATGCCTGAAAAAACTTAGCCACTATAGAAATATGCTTTTTGGGTGAATCACCTTAGCAACTGTATGATTGACATAAAGACTGTGCATAGGCAATATTTGCCTGAACTTGTAGATTACATTGTTAATTCCACATAGATTCTTTATGCTAATATCCGCCTACCAATATTTTCTCACCTCTAAACAAGTATTCAAAATTAATCAACTATCTGAAGCATCACATGTAGTGACATGACAATAAGTGTCTGCCATAACCAATCAGGCGAAACTTCTTTGTACATCAGGTGTTTCAAAGATAAGTAAAAATTAATGAGCAAAGGCAGTAAAATATGGACACTTTCAACCTTTCTTTTCTTTGAAGAAGAATCTAAAGAGGACAGACATGAACACTCAGTTTTCTTCAAAGGCAATCATTTTAAATTTCAAATAAACTGTTTTACATTGCTAAGTTTTAGGTAAAATTAAGTATCAGGTAGTCAGTCATTAATACCTTTAAAAATACATAACCCTTTTATAATCAATTTTTTATGTCAACTTCCTCTGTCTATGTACTATTTTTTCATATTCAATATTCAATACCCTCTTCACCCTACCAACTTTCCCAAACTTGTTATCAATCAAAGACTTTATAACATTAGAGGCATGTGAATAAGAACTAATATTGCCACCAAAAATATTTTAATTGTTTAATATGCTATCTTACTTTTTGCTTTTTATTATTAACATATATATTTATACTTGAAATTCACTTTTTTGTAGGCAGCATATAGTTGTGGAGTACTTATTTATTCAATCTGACAAGCTCTGCCTTTTGATTTTTATATTTGTACTATTTACATTTAGCTCAACTATAGATATGGCCAGGTATATGCCTAATATGTTGCTATACATTTTCTATTTGTTCCATACATCCATACATTTTTCTTTTCTTTTTTTATTTGTCTTGCATTAATTGTTTTTCTTTGTTTGTTTTTATTTATCTCCATTGTTGGCTCTGTGTGTGATATTGATTACATTAGAGTAAATATATACATCTTTAATGTATCAGAATTTAACTCTGAATTATATTACACAACTTCATGCATAAGAACATAAAAGTAGCATACTCTATAATCCTATTGTTATCATACATTTTATTTTTATACATATTATAAACCCCAAATCCATTATTGTTACTTTGTTTTAACTGCTAATTATCCTTTACTGAGATTTAAATAAACAGAAAATATATATATATACCCATCCATATAATTAGCATTTAAGATGCTCTTCATTCTTTATAGATACACATATTTCCATATGAGATTAATTTCCTTGTATCTGAAGAACTCATTAAATATTCACTTTAACATGTGCATGCTGGTGACACAGTTTTCAGCTTTTCTATGTCAGGAAGTGTATCCCACCTTCTTTTATAAAAGACACTTGTGCTTGGTATAAAATTCTATGTTGACAGTATGTCTTATACTTCAAACATTTAGATCCTAGTCTTTCCACTGCATTTTTCATCTGAAATCACTTTGATTTGATCTTTCATTTTATCTTATTTATCTCAGAGTATCTTTTAGAACACTTTTAATACATTCATAATAAGGGTTTTTTTTCAAAATTTATTATTGTTCTATTACAGTTGTCCCAATTTTCCCCCATTGCTCTACCCTGCCCCACCCACCCCCTGCTCCCACAGTCAATCCACACCCCATTGTCCACGTCCATGGGTTATTTGTAGCTAGTCCCTTCCCCTTCTTTCCTGCCTTATTCCCCTCTCTCCTCCCTTCTGGTCCCTGTCAGTTTGTTCCTTGTTTCCATGCCTGTGGTTCTATTAATATCATCAATTCTAAGTATATTTTGACTGATTGCCTTTTCTCTCCATTATGATGCATATTTTTCCTCTTCTCTGTGTTTTTCAAATTCAGATAAAATGTTAGACATTGTGAATTTTTCTATTGTGTACTAGGTAATTTTGTTTTCCTAAAAATATCCTTGAGTGTTATTCAAGGACATAGGTAAATTATATAGAAACAATTTGTTTACTCTGTCTTAATTATAGCTTGCTTGGGGGGAATGAAGCAATACTCAGTCTAGAGCTAATTATTTCCTACCCATGAGTCAAGACACTTTCATATACTGTACCTATATTCTCATAAAACTTGAAATTCTTAGTCTGCTTGGTGGGCACCATTCTCAGGCCTTGAGAGTGCTGACTTCTGTTACCTCTAATGCTTTGAAGTGGCTCTTTCTCTAAGGTCAGATAGTTTTGTCACACTAACACAATACTCAGTACTAAGCTGAGTACTCAAGGGAGACCATCTGTAGATTTCCAAAGCTCAATGTCAGTGTAGCTTTCTCCTCTTCAATATTCTGCCCTGTAAACTCTACTCACCTTGTTCTTCTCAAATTCTCAGCTTCAGGTCCTCACCCTAGGGAGTCCACTGGCTTTCACTTGGACTCCCCTTCCCACACCATTGCCTACAATAACCTGGAGAAATTGTAGGGTTCATCTCATTTGTTTGCCATCTGTCAGTCTCTCTATTCTTCATTGTCTAATCGCCAGCATCTTTCAAATTGTTTGGTATATTTGGTTCATTTCTTGGTTATTTCATGTGGGAAAATAAAATTGTCCTATTCTTCCCTGTTCTTAACTGGAAATGGAATTCCCCCAAATTTTTTATGCTGATATTGACAACCTGATTTTAAAATTTATATAGAAATTCAAAGTAGCTAAAATAGCCAAGACTTTCAAAACTTAAAAAAAAAACCCTTTAAAACTTTTAAAAAACCTTTAAAAAGCCTTTCTGGAAGGGTTTATGCTATCCTTTTCCAAATTTGTCTTTAAAGCTACATGAATGAAGTCTATTTATTATTAGCACAAGGGAAAACAAAAAGATAATAGAATAGATTATCTAAATGTAGACCCTCGCACAAATGGTCAAATGATTTTTGACAAAGCTGCCAAGATAATTAAACCAGGAGATAGTGTGTTTACCACAAATGATGTTAGAATAAGTAGATATCCATATGAAGAAAAAAAACTTAACTTCACATCAAACACAAAAACCCAAGAATTATTTCAAAGGAGATCATAGACTAAAACATAAAAGATAAAAACTATAAAATCTTTTAGGGCAAAATTAGCCATAGAAGTAATATCTGAAACCATGGGGTAAGCAAAGATTCCCTAAGACTCAAAAAAAAAAAAAAATCAATGAATTAAAAAAAACTGAACTTCTTAAAAATTAAAAATATCTGTTCTTTAAAATGCACCATTAAGAAAATAAAAAGGCAACAGCAGTGTAGAGGAAAATGTTCACAATGCATACATTTGGCAAAAAGTGTTTCACCAAGAATACATAAGTATTTATTTGTCATCAGAGAAAATCAAATTACAATCACAATGATATATGACTTCATAGCCACTAATTTTTTTAAAATTGATAATACCAAGATTTGCAAAGAATTTGGAGTAACTGGAACATATACACCTTCCTGCTGGAGGTGGAAAATGGCAAAAGCGATTTGGAAAATTATTTTGCGGTTTCTTATAACTAAGATGAATTATAATTCAAATATTTATTTAGCTGAAAGAAATGAGGACATATATCCACAGAAGACTTGTACAGGAATGTTAATAACAACTTTATTCATAATAGAAAAAATAGAAAGTATATATTCATCAACGTATGAATGCTAACAAATACTGATACATTTATATGTGGGAACATTTCTTCATAATTGAAATAAACTGTGAAAACAAAAAAAAAACTAGGTTAACCTCAAAATAGTACTATATAATGTAAAGAAGCAAGAAACAAAACAGTATGTATTTGTATGTTTTTATTCATGAAGTCTGTCAACTATAGCATTAGAAATAAGCAGTTTCTGCCCTGACTTGTGTTGCTCAATGGACTGAGCACTGGCCTATGAACCAAAGGTTTCTGGTTTGATTCCCTGTCAGGGTTATGGAGCAGGTCCCGAGTAGGGGGTGTGTGAAGGGCAACCACACATTGATGTTTCTCTCCCTTTCCTTCTCCCACCCTTCCCTTCTGTCTAAAAATAAATAAATAAAATCTTTTTCTAAAAAAAGAAATAAGCAGTTCCTTGGGCTGGAGAATTAATTGTAAGTGTGTGAAGGAACTTTCTGGGGTGACATTAATATTTCATACATTGATTTGGGTGATTGCTGATGATTATATAAGTGTCTGTATTTATCAAAATTTCTCAATCTATATACTTAAAGTTTGAGCACATTACTTCATCTAAATTATACCTCAATAGAGTTGATTGGTAGCTGCAAAATTTTTACTGTAAATTTGTAGCTGCTTTAATTGCCACTATTTAAATGTTGATATTTATTAGATATATGTCTTTCTTATAGCATTTTACAATATAGCATTTTAAAGGGCTGAAAACAATATATTTAAAATTCTCATCTGCCATATATTGTAAGAAAATATCAATAACAAAATTTTTAACTCAGCCATGAGATAAAAAATAAAGTTCAAACCAAATAAAAATGACATATCCAAAACAACACACCATTCAAAGACACTATTTCTAAAGAATTTTTTATAATCCATATTTGACTGCTTGACAGCTATTGTCACTTTTCTCTTCAAGCTACTCTGCTTCCAATACTGTGTTCAAAGCAGAATTTTATATTTCTCATATTTTGAGATCCTCTTCATTGCATCCAAGGATGTGTATGTCCCTCACACTCTTTAGTAAAATGCTTTCTTTCTGGAGAGACAACTAAAATTGGTGCTAATATTACATATACATATTTTCCTTTGAGATGACACATTAAGTACATTATGTATTGTTTACTCTTAAAGTGAAAGCAAAAGATGAAACATTTACTTTTGAGACTAGTAATGAAACCTACATGTCACCTCAATTTTTGGAGACTAGACTGATAAGAACTGTCACTGAGATTCCTAGAACCCTGGGATATAACCTGTCCTTTCACTGAAGAAAGAGAGAGAGAGAGAGAATCTGTCATGCTTCTAGATTTATCTCAAAAAGATTCTAAAAAGCTAAACAACCAGAAACAGATTCAAGAAGAACTCTAAAGTTATTTAACACAATTCGACATTCATCAACTCTCATGGTGAAGTGTTCTTGAGTTTTTCATCTCTGAGTTTAACTGATCACCATGTAGATCTCGCTTTGCCTCAAATCAAACATCAGCTTCAAAGAGGGGAAAGATATTTTGTTCTTAAATTTTTCTCCCCTGGGCAAAAATGATTGGCAATGAAAATATCCAATTCCAGCTCCATTATCTCTTTCAAGGTGGATTCAAATCCAAATAACTGTAACAAAAAAGATATAGTTAGTATAATTTTTGAACAAGTTTTCCTCATAACCCCTTATCGCAAAGTTGCAACCACGCTGAAATGTAACTATCACTAAGAATGCAATATGTCAGTGGCTTCTGCAAATAGTCACTAACCAGTTTTTTAATATTATCATTGCTGTAAAGGATAAATATGAATTTGTCTGTTGTACAAACCATCTTTTATTCTTCTTTTAAATGTTCCAGTGTTTCTAGTATACAGTTGAATTCACAGACTCTCTTTTCATTTGTTCTGACTTAAGCATGTGTATAGAAATTGCAAAACTGACCTCAAATTTTCATACCTCCATGCATCCTCTCCCATCATTTTGTAACTTTGCAGTGTACTGTCATTCTGATGCAAGGTCTTGGACAGTGGGATGTTAGTAATTGTACATGCAGAGGCTTGAAAACTCATACTCATTTATACTTGCCTTCTTATGCTCTCGAGTGTTTGCCAGGAGTAGCCAAAACAAGTCCCGGATTATCTCAAAGGAAAACAATTAGGGAGTAAAGGTGACCATTCTTATCACCCCAGCCAAAGACAACCTAGATCAGCCAATAGCCAGCCAACCTCTAGAGTTTTAATCAAACCCAGTTTTGATCAGTAGAAGCATCTCACCAATCCTCAGCTGACTCCGGATGTGCAAGCAATCAATGTTTATTGTTCTAGGCTGATGAGATTTTGTAATGGCTCATTACTCAGCATTCTTGTGGCATCATTACTCATGCAGGTGCACAGATATTCAGGTGTATTTTTTCTTTTGATACGAAAAGAAAAAAAGGTAAGAGGCTTTCTGATAGAAAAGATTAAAACCCTTCCATATTCTGAAAGGAATATTTGCTTTAAAGGATAAATCTAACTTGATTTTTATACATTAATCTATATTTGGAGCATTCTCTGTGTTGTCAATGAATTAATGGTGAAATTTTGCTGAAATTGAAAATGGTGAAAAGCCAGCAAATTGTTCAGATATGGATTAATTGAAGAATAAAGAAATGGAAACCTAGCAAAGGAAAATCCTCAGAGGACAACCAGAAAGCGTAAAGTTTCCCAGAAACAGATTTGTATATAAAAGAATGTGGGGGGTTCCACATGCAGGGCCCCCTCACCACCACAGATGAGAATAAGTCTACCAAGACACGATCTGCTTGGGGAGAAAAGGTGGCCGATCTCTCAAAGGAGAAGGGCCAAAAGCCTCTTCCTCAATGGGCTTTTATTGGGTCATTTTGCATAGGAATACAGGCTCATTAATTATTATGAGGCAGTAAGGATCAAACAATAGATAATGTACAAAGAACTCTGAGGGCCTATTTTGAGTCAGGGTCAGATAGCTAAAGAGCTATAAAACTTTGAGGAACAAACTCACTTCTTGCTTGGACCCTTATTTAATTGAGAGCATTCTAAACAAAGCAGGTTGCACAGGATTTTACATATTCTTTCTTAGGTCTGATCGCCCAGGGAACCCACCCTTTCCAGCACAGGGCTACACCCACCACCAGCACTGTTTCAGGCTTAAGGCATTGTCTCAGGCTTAAGTCAGGCAGGGCAAGCAAGGCAGCCAAGAGATTGGGAGACTTCTCACAGACAGAACGAGGACTCAGGCTATGTCATAGCTGAGGGTCCATCACCCCCTTTTACTATAGCCCCCCAAGTCCTTCCTTGGGGCCTCCACATGATCTTGCCTGGCTTAGGTCATTCCCCCCTTGGGGAATCTTGCCCATCATTGGCTAACCGATCAAGCGTTGGGGGACAGTTATGGATGAAGTAAAAGGAGCAGAAGCAGTGCCCCTGCCAGGGAGATAAGCCTTGTCTCCTTAGTGGTTTATGGTCTGAAGGTTGCTTACTCAGCCTTAACCATGGGGAAGGGGGGAGGCGGGGAGGGTGTTACAGCTCCTGAAACCAGGCAGGGTGGTTCCCAACAACAGAGTATCTTTGCATCCTCTGCTGTTCCAGAGCACACAATACAGGCAAAATCCTGCAGGTGTGTGTGTTGTGGGGAGAAAAATATCAGATGATACAAGCACTCAATATTTTGGGCCCTAACAATAAGATGTTCTCAAAAACTGAGCATACAAGATGTTTACCAATATCAGGAATAGTTTTGGTAACCTAGGCTTGATTTTTTTTTATGGCCAGCGCTAAGGTAGAAATTTCAAGATACAGAGATGCTAAGAAATTGGCTGCTCTACTCAAATGATTATTATGCAAAGTTCAAATATTCTTATACTAGAATCAGCTATAGATGGCCAGGTAGATTTGGGTTTGCCTATAATCAAATATCAGCTTCAAAGAGGAGAAAGTTATTTTGTTCTTTAAAATTTTCTCCCATGGACAAAAATGATTGGCAGTGAAATGTCCAATTCCAGCTCCATTACCTCTTTCAAGGTGGATTCAAATCCAAATAACTGTAACAATAAAGATATAGCTAGTAAAGTTCTGAGCAAATATTTTTCCAGAAATTTATAATAATTTAGAAGTTTTGCTTGTTGTAATAATAGGAAATATATCTTTCTATGAAAAATGTGCCCAGATGATGTTACTTACTGAATAACTGAAATTAACAGTCATATGTACTTTTATACTTTCTCTAAGTAAAAAAAAATTATAAATTTTAAGAGATCACAGAAATGTAAAATGGAACTTGACCAGAAGTAGTCTAGAACCATGATTAATACTCCATTAAGAATATTACAAAAATGATTCCTCGTTCAGATAAGGGGCAGGACTTAGACTATTTTTAAGATTCTAATTTTCTTTACTTTAAAAATGTTATAATCACATTTGTGAACATGATATTTTACTTACTAAAAAAACTAAATAGAAGACTTTACTTATTTGACCTATTCACCATGGAAAAACTAAAAATTTGAATCTCTCCTAAATTTCCAAGTGAGACTAATAATGGTAAAGTCCCATTCTGCCTTCTATATTAGCAGATCTTGGTCATGGAGGTCTGGTTGTAAGGGCAAGCATCTTAAAGATATATCTGTGTGGGGGGGAGGGTTGGGAAAGTTGCTGATGAAGATTGGAATGCAGTAGTAGGAAGAGAGGGATGATATATTTCTGCTTAAACTATTGTTAGAGGTTGTACTTCTTAGGAAACATGCATTACATTTTAACTGAATGTTCCTAGTAGTGTTAAAGTTAATGTGTTGAATGTTTCCACTTAGCTCTATTGTAATATGCCCATGATAAACAAAGATGTTCAACTCACCTTCTATGCCATACTTAACTTTGCTGTCAAATTTTCTAAGAATCTAGTAGCATCCTAAATACCTCTTTCTTTCTTAACACATCATGTTGGATCTCAAAAAAGATAAGATATAGTACCAGCTATCTGCCTTGAGTCCTGCCTGGAATAAGACTATTGTAGGAGATGTTAGAAACAAAGAGGCCTAGTTGATATCCTCAAATGTCCTGTATGAAGGAAAGGCACTAAACTGTCCCTTGGACCATTAGAAGAGTATAGGAGGAACTGATGGAAAGCCAGAGGCTCAAATGGATTGGAAATCATATTAATGAAACACAGCTGAGCATTACCCAGAGTGCAACAGGATGATGGAGATATTGACAAGAGCCAACGTGAAGAGATGGCAATAACTGAAATTGATGGGGAAGTAATTTTATTTCTTGCAAGATGCCACTACAGAATTAGGTGAATATATTCCATTGTGTAATATCAAAATGCCATAAAAAGAAACCAGGAACACAGTCATCACCACAGAAAAAAAGGTGAAGAGGAAAAAGCCTGTGTTTGACTAAGGTTAAGCCTGTTTAACCTCTAAAATATACTGCATTCTCAATAAACTTCCTTCGAAAAGAATTTTCTGAGAAAAGAGTAGAAAGTTTTCTGCTATCATGTAGAATGAGAACCCAGATAGAGATTAAGCTTGGTTTTCAGAAAAATTTAAAGAGCAATATTTTTTTACATTATTGAATTAGTGGGCTGTAAAAGATGTTCAAATACTTTTTTAATGTTGTATTTTTTATTAAACAAAGTTCTGGTAAGTTATAGACCCATTTGTAGAAGATAATGTGTATTTAGTGTGATATGCACTTAGCATACTGGCCAATGATATGAAAAATGATAAACATTCATTGCTTTTTATGTCTTGATTTCTATAATATTCTTCACAGAGTCAACACTATTAAATATAATTGAAGTAGAGTGCCACAATCACCCCAAGTCTTTCCTCTCAATTTATCATCCTTTTATTTTTAGTGCTTCTTATCTTCCACACATGTGGTAGGAAGGAAGTAAAAATAAAATTATTAAAAGTTTAAAAGGAAGATGTTTAAGGGAAAGAAATTTAAACAAAATGGAAGCTCCATTCAGGGGTGAATGACTAGGGTTAAAGAAATTAAGTACTTCATCTATAGGATGAAAACAGTAGGATGTTAAATTGTATTAGAAGACCTGAATCAAAAGTGTTTTAAATCAACAAGGTGATTTATTTTTTCACAAACCAGTAAGTTCTATGGTGGAGCAGCTCTGGGAACGGCTGTTGTGACAATCACGTCACCAGTGATGGAGGTTCTTTTTTTCTCCCTGTCGCTTTAGCATTTGGTCTTAGTTACCTCCAAATTGGAAAATGGTCCCTGAAGGCCAGAGCTTTACCTACAGAAACAAATATGTCATATGAAAAGAAAAAAGGAGAACCGTGTCCGTAATTTCCTCCTAGTCAGACCCTTCACCTCTCTTCCCTCCCTGCTCTCCCACTCTCCCCCACCCACACCCCATCCTCTTCCTTCTTATTTTCTCCCTCTTTCTTGGAAACCCTGATCCAGAGCCATTCAGTAACTTAGGACACATGCTGCACTTCTGCCCACACCGCAAAAGGACAGAAAAGGTATTCAACTTCCACAATGTGTTGAGAATGCTGGGGAAGGGGAGGTACATGAGTGGCCGTGGGTTGGATGCTAGGTGACTAACAATGTTCCTGGCTTTGAACTTGAGAGGAATGAGGCTACTGCAAGTGCTGCTCTATACACAATTGCAGGTAACACTTGTTCTGTTTTAAGGATTCTTTGGGTTGGAACTTTAATATTTTGTCAAATATAAAAGAGAAATCAAAGAAGAATAGCAATTCTGTATTTGAATTGTCAGATAATAATCAAAAAGCACATTACATTTCCTCTGGAAAGTATAGCAAAAACAATTATTTCATTTGGTTCTAGGAAAATAGAATGTACACATATTTTCAACTGCTGCTCTGTTAACAATCCAACAAAACTAGAGTTGCAAGAAAAAGTTGACTATGAGCAATAACATAAAACAAGAGCAGATAGAGGTTAATATGTTGCTATAAGCTTGTTAATGTACTTTCTAAATTAATTTTTTTTAATTTTATTTATTTATCTTTTAGACAGAGGGAAAGAGAGGGAGAAAGAGAGGAAGAGAAACATCAATGTGTGGTTGCTTCTCATGCGCCCCCTACTAGGGTCCTGGCCTGCAACTCAGGCATATGCTGGAATTGAACTAGCAACGCTTTGGTTTGCAGGACAGCATTTAATCCACTGAGCCATACCAGCCAGGATTATTAACATACTTTCTAAACTGAATAATTAAAACTCAGTAAATTATTAGATAACCAAAATAGTACTCACTAAAACACTTATAAACTTGTTAATGTTTTCATATCCCTACTACATTATGGAAAGGGACTATAATTTTGCATTATTTTTTTAAATAAGCAATTACTTTTTATATTAAATAAAGTAGTTAGGGATTGATACCTACAGATAAAAAAGGCAATGAATTCATAATTGACATGTTAAATATTATCTTAGAAGTAACAACATTCTAAAAGGAGACCTCTAAGCTTGTGCTTTGTTGTATCTCATGCCAGGAGAAAGTGGTGCAAGGAAAAATGGAAGCTGAGTTATCCAAGAAAAATGGCAGATATCACACTATTGGCCATTTTAGGTGATCAGAAAAACAAAACAAGAAACCAGAAAACTCATCTCCACCATGAAAATAACATACTGCATACTTAACTTAAAAATAACATTTCCTTACTTGATATTTCTATTATGATTTCCAGGTAGAATCTAGTTGCATTTCAAGCCTATTAGCCAAGGTTATGTGGTGCCTTCCATTGCAGCATTCTTGAGTAACCAGGCATGAGATACCATTCCAGTACCTCTTAAATATCAGGAAAATAAATTAAGTTAGTGTGTTAGAGAATCTCAGCTAAAGTATGCCATAATTATGAAATATAGGTTACAATACTTGTATTTTCTCACAAGTGGCAAAATTGCTGAAGCTAGTAAATTCTGTGAGAATACAGAAGCAAATTGATTTTATAAAAGAGGGTAGGAGGAGCAGACATGTAAGCTGACAAAGGTATGAGCTTCAACTGGTAAGGGACACATTCTTTGAAAAAGTTCCTAAGTCTATTTCTATATATGAAACTAAAATAAAAATTAAAAAACCATCATTCTAAATATACAGTCACCCTTATCCCAAGGAAGTTAAAGAGAAGAGGTAAGTTTTAAAAATACACAGTAGAGCTACTTGCAGATTTCCAGGGGACATTTTTTTAATTGAGGTAACACAGTTAATAACATTATATGGGTTTCAGGATCATAATATTATAATTCAATGTCTGTATACACTCTAGTGTCTTCACCACCAAAAGTCTAGTTTCTATCCATCACCACACATTTGACCCCCTTTGCCTATTTTACACTCCCCTGTCCCTTCCCCCCGGTAAGCATCATTCCGATGTCTGTATCTATGAATTGTTGTTTTGTTTTGTTTGTTCATTTTTTTATTTTATATTCCACATATGGGTGAAATCATATGGTTTTCATATTTTTGTCTCACTTATCACTTAGCATAATACTCTTTAGGTCCAACAATATTGTAGCAAATGGAAATATTTCACCTTTTTTACAGCTGAGTACCAGTCACTAGGGAAAACAGTGTGAAGCTTCCTCAAAAAATTAAGAATAGAACTATCATATAATCCAGCTATTCTACTTCTGGATATTTATCTGAAGAATATGAGAGCACTCGTACAAAAGACATATGCACTCCTATGTTTACTGTAGCAAAATTACAATAGCCGAGGTTTGGAAACAATCTAAGTGTCCATCAGTGGATGAATAAAGAAGATGTGGGGCATTGATTTTTTTATGACAGATTTTGATAATCCATGCATGTGATCAAGGACTGCTATAAAAGATTGCATGAATTTATAAAAATGGCAAGTATAAAGAAAGCTTAAATACTAAAGTTTTATTTGCAAACAGAACAACAACAATATCAAAGAAAAATGTATTGCTCTTCTTTATGTGGACACCAAAAAGAACAAAAGTACCAGACTGCTTTTGGGGACCTGAAGAAATAGTACTACAGGAAGGTAAAGAAAAGGCACCACCGTTCAGCATGGCTGGAGAGAAAACGCCACCAGACGAGTGTGTGGATAATGTGAGATGACAACACCACCTCACAATGGAGCCGGGGTTTGGCTGTCACCAAGGTGTTCAGTAATCGACTGTGGCCAGCAAACTCTGAGTTGTTAAGCTGAAGGGATTTTAAATTTCATTTTAATGCTGAAAATCTTTGACTCCAGATGACCGTTGACTTGGTTAATTGGAGTGTTATAATCTGCAACAAAGAGCATGATTTCAACAGGTTAGCACACATAATGCCTGCTGTTTTTTTCTTAATTGGGAAATTATAAAAATTAAGGATGTTCCCTAAAGTAATTTGAGACCTGTAAAGTCTTGCTTACTAACAACGGCAAATAGATAATGCCAACCCACAAATATCTATCACTGAGAGCCCTGCGTTTTACATGAATAAAAGAAACTAGAAAGCATAAATATGCCTGAAAAATACGAGATAGAGAATGTGAAGTTGCATATTTCTCCTGTATAATAAATGAGCTATATAGCAATTCACATTTTTGGGGAGTTAGAACTTTGTATTCCAGGAATACTGTTCATTGTAAGTGAAAGAATATTCATGAAATGTTCAAGTGCTTTTCAGGTGGCACTATCATTCTGCAAGGATAATATCACTAAGGTGTAGACATGGGGATAGACTTTTTCTATTAACAGGAATAGGGATATACTATTAAAAATTGGTGTAGGAATAGGCTGAATCCGTAACATGCTTCTGAGATAAATTTTTCCCAGTAGTTTACGTTACTTTTATCAAATCAATGAACAAAGAGTATCTGCATTGTGCAGAGCCAAAATCACACCAGTCTGTTTCTACAGAATTCGAGAACTCCAGAACCTAATAAAAGCACTGGCACATCAGATTCACTTTAACCTATATTCAAAAGCAGAACACTATTTGGATTTTTGAGACACATAAATGCTCCCAGCTGTTATTTACACTTTTCCCTACACTGAGTAGCTGTTCTGTTTAAATTAGAATCCTCTGCAAACGTTCCATTTCTGTTCTATTGATAATTCTGCCAGGCACTATCAGCAGGGCCACACCTGTGTAACTATTGAGAACACACTGAATCTTTGCAGTCGTAATGCACTTCTCGTGTTCATGCTTTTCAAAAGCACATCATTTGCTGGCCTGCCTTCATCCTACTCTTCCTTACTTAATCCCATTCTCCCTGTTGCATAATATTTTTCATGATATTCATAATTTCCAGAGGTGTAGCTGGATAAAAAGCTATGTTTCCTTTTTACTTTTTTTTAGTTTAACGGCAAATTAGCAAACCTATAGCTTACTTTCTGATAAACTCATTTTTTGTTGTTATTTATAGCTTAACTGTAATATCGATGAGGGCAGGAATTGGATCTTGCATATCGCTGAATGCCAGGTATTATTACAGCGCCTGGTGTACAACATATACATGTTGATTGAAAGGGCAAATAAATGACTGCCCAAGTGGAATACATCAAATACTAAATAACTGCATAGAGAAAAAATAATATAAGTAGATCATCTATACTACTTTTTTTATTTTTTTTAAGATTTTATTTATTTTATCTTTAGAGGGGAAGGGAAGGAGAGAGGGAGAGAGATATCAACGTGTGGTTGCCTCTTGTGTGTCCCCTGCTGGGAACTGACCTGCAACCCAGGCATGTGCCCTGACTGGGAATCGAACTGCAATATTTTGGTTCTCAGGCCCACTCTCAATCCACTGAGCTACACCAGCCAGGGCCTATGCTACTTTTTTAAATACATTTTATTGATTATGCTATTACAATTGTCCCATTTCTCCCCTTCATTTCCCTCCACCCTGCACACCCCCTCCCTATACTACTTTTTTAACACCTCTCATTTGTTACACAGTCTAAATATCCCTTTGTTGCTATATATAACTGGAACTCTATCCTAAAAGGAATTTCTAGCTTGTTAAATCTTTGCATTCTCAGAAACAAAACTGGCAGTGTCTTAACTTTTTAATTTTTGTGTGGTCAAAATGTCATCATAATATTTATATAGGTCAATTCCTATTCAACCCAATAATTAGATTATAGTTCTCCCTTTTCTATATGTTGTCATTGAATCACTCGAAAAATTATAGGAACAGAAAATATAACAACAAAATTATTTTATCTTGCCATATCACAGTCAATGTAATTTTTTAAAAACATTTATTGAATGACTATTTGTGCATAAATTATTCTAAGAGATAACATTTCATTTAGTTCCTAACACAATAGTCCTCAGAACCCCTTTACACTTGGAATAGTTATTGAAAATCCCAAAGAACTTTTGTTTATGGGGATTATATCTCTCAGTATTTGCCACATTAGAAATTAAAACTGGTAAGTGCTTAAAATATTTCATTCATTTAAAATAGAAATAATAAAATCATTACAAGTTAACATCACATTAATGAAAAAGGCTTCTTAAAAATAGTAATGGTTAAGATTTACAAATATCTTTATTTTCTGGGTAAACAGAAGGGAGCTCGGTTCTCATATTTGCTTCTACACGCAGTCTGCTTGGTGAACACCACTGCACATTGTGAGAGAATGGGGCAAATACTGTGTTAATATTATTTTGAAAATAGTTTGACCTCATAGACTCTGAAAATATCTCTGAGATCTTCCCAGATCCCCAAACCATGCTTTAAGAATCCTTGCCTAGAATAATCTTTTGAGCAAATATTACCACATTTAACCTGTGAGGAAACTAAACCCCAGTGAGATTGAATGACTTGCCAAAGACAACAGAGAAAGTGAGTGGTGGTTACAGAATTAAACTCCAACCCCTTGATTGCAGAGCCAGAATTTAATCCAGTTACCACACATATCCTCCCAATACTGTTAACCACAACTGTTACTTCTATTTATGACAGAGTACGCACTGACCAGGGGAGTATGTTTCAGTGCTTAAATTTCAAACAGCTCTATGTAACATTTTGGTACCAATTAAAGTGCATATGTTGAAGAAAACTGAAAACTCACAAGCGAGTTCTAGAAGGCGCCTCTAGAAAAAGAGCCCTGCAGCTGGTAGTTGAAAAGCTCTTTGATTGATATGATGAGAGAAAAAGGATATAGCTCAGGACCAAGGGGTCCAAGGATAAACAGGAAAACATGGCTAATACATGAGAAAAAGATCATTTCTTTTCTGATGGAAACTGACAAAATTTAATCCGCCAAAGTCTGTGATTTCTGAGTGGCCAGGTAAGGCTACTTTGAAGTTGAAGATTGATGGATTGCAAAGGAGCAGAAAAGACTTGGTCTATATTTAGTTATTGATAAGGAATAGAGAGATTCCCCAAAAGATGAGAAACCTGGCAGTATGTAAAACTGAAGATTCTCAGTGTCATCTGGCAAGCCCTAAATTAATGATATTTTATGTTAATTAACATATTAATATAAATCTGTGGTAAAAGTACCTGTCTCTGAGCTGTATTTAATTATTCCCAAAAGTGCTGCAAAGGACAGTGATATGCAAACTCAGCAATATTCCTTGAAACTAATTACCCAGGAAATTTTTTCTTAGACTGTACTGACATAGATAGATATTGCATAGTCACATGTGCCAAAATTTTCCTTAAATTTTGGAAGCTGAACTATTCAAATGAATGAAAGATTACCTTTTTAAAAAGCCTATGTTTTCCTAGAAGTAATATTACCTAAAATATATTATCATTTCACATTAGTATGTGGCAGTAATAACATTAAATACTGAGAAATTGTTTTATGTTTAGACATTGTAGTACATCATTTAGATGGATCAGTTAATTCAGTTCTCACAACACATCCATGAAGATGTCACTTGAGTTATTCCTAATTTATAATAAGGAAAAAGGAGCTCAGAACTGTTAAGTAACTTGTCTGTTATCCCTCATATAATAAATTATAAGGCTAAGATTTGAACCCATAAAAGTTTGTTTTTAACCACCATGCTCTACTAATTTGATGACATTGAAACAGAAGAATAAGTTTTGATTTGATGAAAACAAGGACACCTGTTTGGCTCCTGTTTAGATAATAGGACTTGTTTTGCTCAGATACTACCTGTTGGAGCCATCCATCTTTCTTGGTGAAAATGGCTTTCTGACTTCTTATTTTTAGGCTGTTATATAGTATATTACTTTTTCCGTGGTATTGGAATTTTTTGGAAAATCTAAAGATCAAGGGTTGCTCAGAACTCTAAGTGAGCATGTTTATATGTGTTTTACCCATTTAAAGGCAAAAAAAATGGAACAAGAACCAACAGAAAACATACAGAATACTTTTGATGACTGGTTCAAAAAAATGTTGAATCTAACCAATAGGAAGGCTAGTTTCTCCTTCTCTTCCACCTCCTAGTCTTTTTTTTCTCAATAGAAAACTAGTCACCTTATCTACTTCTTTGACCACTGGCAGGTCAAACGCCTGACTCACTTTTAAAATAATTTGGTTAAACTAGATAATAATAATAGTAATGATCATGTTGATGATAGAAAAGCTAACAGTTATAAGATGTGCAATGGTCACCAGTTACACACTTTCTCTTAGTTCACATATTTAATTCTCATGTTAATCCTGTGAAATAGGAATTATGATGCGCAAATTGCAGATTTAAAAAACTAAGTGGCAGAGAGGCTAAGATACTTGTTCGACACCAAACACTTACTAAGTTGCTGAGCCAGGGTTGCAATCCACATGCTGACTCTAGAATCCATGACTTTCAGTGTTCAAACTGATTTAAACCAATACTCCCCTCCAGTTAAAAAATAAAAATTAGGCTATGACTTTGTAAGAATATGCTTTTTCCTTCTTAAACATTCCCTGATATTTCTATTTAAGAAAATGAATAAAGACTAGAATAATTGTCTTAATAAACATTGAAATTTCAACATGCTAAAATAGTGACATATATTTATAACTAATATAATTTTAAACCTTCAGCCATTTATTTCACACAATAAAGAACATTTATGCCTTCATTGGAAGAATAGAATCTCAAAATACAGAATAATCCTTTAAATTGAATAGATCCAACTTTATGAAAAAGTCATTACATTGTTCTCATATTTCCCCTAATTTTGCCTTGAATCAGTAGCATTTTCATCATGGATGAGTACCTGTTTGTGGCCTGCACACAACACTGTTGCCCCTCACTTTCAAATGATCTCAGAGAGAGGGAGGGAGAAAGAGACACAGAGTGAAATTGATTCATTGTTCCACTTCTTTATGCATTCATTGGTTGATTTTTGTATGTGTGCTGACTGGAGATCAAACCCACAACTTTGGTGTATCAGCATGATGCGCTAACCAACTGAGCTACTCAGCTGGCATTGAAGAAACCAATATTTTAAATTTGGAAAAGAATGAATGATTACATAGAAAAAACACAGTAAAGATAGTTATAGATTATAAAGAAGAAATATATAAGTGGCAATGTCTAGCCAACCAACATTTATGTTGTATACTTTTCATTGCAATAAAAATATCAGCTTTGGTTTGATAATATGAATCAATGAAAGCTAAAGTCCTATCTCTGATTCTTAAACACACGAGGGGGCTGATCCTAAGATTCTGGAATTCATTTCCATTGAATTCAGAGAGGAATGCCTTTAAGAATGGGTACTATTAAAAATAAAAAAGCATTCATCTTCCGCAAAAATGCCAATAACTAACAACAGTAAATCAAAATTAGGGGTAGAGGGTTAGTAAACATGCAAGAAAGTAAGTGTTATATACAAAGAGCCCAGAAACAGAAATAAAATGCCTCTTGATTTACTCTGCCTTTCACATATTCTCCCTATTACAATTACATAAAAATTCCATGAGATGGTACAATAAAAATAAGCCACTGTTTCTTCATTTGCACTTTTTGACCACCATAATATTGGAACATAAATATGCAAAATCTATATCTGAATGGTTTATGATCAGTTTTACTTCTCCTCTTTGGTCTGCTTATTTGTTGCTTTGTGTTTAATTTGTTTAGGTGTTCTGAGTCATACTGCTATATCCAGCAGTTTTCTCTCTAAAACATTTATGAAGTTTCATTGCATCACAGTTAAGGGTCCACAGCTTGCTTCAAACAAAAGCATGATCTTAAATTGTGATAAGGAATTTTATTCTGCTTTATAGATATCTATTACTATAAACAAAATAGATCTAAGATAATTCAAAATCTCTATAAACTCACTGTTATTAATTTGTCTTTCCTATGACTTTGATATTAATTGAAGATCATATTTCTTTGGTAGCAGGTTAATATATTTATCATATCAATGGTTCTAGTAGACCATTACATACAGTACTTCCTTTTATCTCTAATATATGGAAATCTATACATTATTTATGAAATGGCTATCTTACAAAAACATCATTTGCTAGATCTCTTACAATTTAATACAATTTGAAATTTTTCAAAGTTATTTAACTAATAATATTTCAGAGATATTTACTTGTCAAAATGAGACAATTGTTTTTGGTTTGTGATTTAAAAGTATTTTAGCACTATACTTTTTAATAAAGATAACACATAGATTTTTTCAGAAAAAAATGAAAAATGGAGAAAAGAAAAAATTCTTACCAAATCCCCTCTGCATATAATCATTCTTATTAATTTCTAATTCATACTGAAAATGCTGGTTTTCCTTTCTGGATCCTCCACATGACTATAGCTATTATATTTTAAAGCAATGTCCTGCTCTGAATTCATATTTATTTATTAAAAATTCCTTTAATGTGACAAATTTTTATGAGTCTTACAAATTTTAAGGTACTAAGACTAGTAAGTTCTACTTTGGTATTTTGATTGCTTATAATTGTAGTAAAATGTGGTGAAAGAATTTATCAAAAGTTAAGGGAGACTGAGAGCACTTGTAGTTTTTAAACTTCTGTGATGTTATTTGCCCTGGCAGGGTGGCTCAGTTGATTGGAACATAGCCCCATACACCAAAAGGTTGCAGGTTTGAGCCCTGATGAGGACACCTACCTAGGTTGAGGGTTTAATCTCTAAGGGATGCGACCTATTGTTTCTCTCCCCCTCCTCTAATGAATAAAAGTGTCTTCAGGTGAGGATTAAAAAAGAAGAAAAAACAACTTCTATGATATTATTTACAGATAAAATCCAAAACATAAATTTATATTTCTTCATAAATACCAGGTCAATGTGCAGCCCCAACTCACAGATGCAGATGTGGCCATTGCCATATGGCTGGCACTTGTCAATGTTCAGGTTGACTGCATGAACTTCACGGCCACCGTGCTCTCACTGCCTGCTGTTCAGGACGTGTTCAGGGGCCAGGCACCAAACTGTATCCTAATCAGTCTTATGTTCTTTAGTCTGCTTTTTCAGGCACAACATTTTTTTAAATAGTTTGTTTTTATTGTATTTTTCCTTTACTATTTATCCCCCTTTTACCCTCTTCCAGCTCTAGTCACTCCTCTCCACCCCCGATCACCACAATATTGTCTCTGTCCATGAGTCCTTTTTCTTTTTTGCTTGATCCTCCCATTGATCAACCCCCTACCCCCAGAGCTGTCAGCCTTCTCTCTATCTATGATTCTGTCTCAATTAGACAAGTTAGTTCAGTTCGTTCATTAGATTCCACATATGAGTGAAATCATATACCAATCATATGGTATTTTTCTTTCTCTAACTGGCTTATTTCTCTTAGCTATGTTTTAAATACCTGAGCAAAACATGGCTGAATTGAGTGGACTTTCATTATTTGAAACAGTTTCAAATGTTTACACAGACAAGCACAGACCAGATACAATGTATATAGTAAAAAGAATATGAATTATCACCTATAAAATGATAAAATAATAACAAATCCTTTTTAAGAATATCATTCTTCTCTTCTGCCAACATTTATTTCACTTTATATCACCTTCAAGGCTTTTAAAGTGATGTTTACATGTATGTCTTTCTGTGTATGGAGTTTCATGTGAATAACAGCCCTCTCTGTGACACCAACAGATATAAAATGTATGTCTATTAGCCATTTTCAATTTATCCATATAAGGTAAAATATATACCAAGATTGTAGAATCAAAATGGCAAGATGGAAGATTTTGTTATTTTGATGAATATATCACTCTCTATATCATAGAAGGAGTGGCACAAGTATCCACAGAAGAGACAGAAGACAGACTGTGGTATCATACCCGATTGTCACTACTGGAAAACAAATAACTCCACACTGACAACGGGTTAGCAAGATGACATTGCCCAGAAAATGTGCTTTTGTTGTGTCTTTAGATTTCCTAAGCCATATATATGCTCAGGATAGACAACATTGTATATTCACATGATAATGAAACAAGGGATTGTCTTACTGTAATCATACTTCCAAAATATTATTTTTGATATTAATTTTTTCTGAACTTACTTTTATGAGGTTTTTATAAGAATAAGGTATTCCTAGATGGTTGCTGCAAAATATTCAAACAATAAAAATATAAAGAAAAGACAAAGTAAAAAATATATACTTAATGCATGTAACATTGTCTGTTTTAAGATGTTTTAAAACATATATAATTTTAGGAATTTTTAATACAAACTACATATATACAAAAACATATACATTATTCTGACCAATTTCTACTCCTTATGAATAATAAAAACAGTACCTTTCTATTTTTATGTGTTTGGAGGTATATTAATAATACTTAAATTTTGCAAACTATAAATATATGTATGCATATTTTTATCATATGTATGTATGTGTAAAATGTGCATTTCATACATTTCAAATACATATAGATAAAGTTATACATATATAAAATCTCCAGGCTTTTTGAATGATAAGGTTGTACATAGATTATTGCGATAACAAACAATATTGAAATGAATACCCCTATAAAAATCTTTTTTATAGGACCTACAAAACACTATTTCACTAAAGTTACTGGCTACTGACACTGCTGCAAAACTAGAGAGAAGTGAGCCTTGAATAAACATAATGTCACAGCTAAAGAAGGCTCAGCCTGACAGCTGGCCCTGCACAGACTCTGAGAGACCCCCACATCCAAATGACAAGGAAGCTGACATCAAGGTAGACTGCTTCCACCCAAGAGTCCAGATCAAGACTTCATACTTTAACTAAACATGAAAGTCTTTCTTCTTTTTCTTACCTTTATGCTGGCATTGGCCAGGAAAGATAGGGGGTAACCTTTCAGATTGCTGGATTTGTCATCAAAGATTCCAATCTATCCTCCATCCTCCCTGTGACAAATTTCTGTTCTATTCCCAATGTCACTGCAAACTACAATCACCCAAGAAGTCTCTTGCTGAGTTCAACTTCTGTCACCAGAACCTGCTCCTTGTTTTCACCTTTCTGTGATATAACTATAGATACCCAATGAGACACGAATACTACATGAATCCTAATACTCTGCATCCCCACATTCTCGTGATTACCTAGATTAGATGATCTAGATCTGACCTGCCCCTACTCCATAAAATATCTCACCAGCAGCCCTCACCTTTGAGAAGTATTTAAAACAACTTTTTATTTCAAGCCAGGAGATTTTCTTCCTGTCTGTGTTGAAAACCTAATGGACCCTGGATTGAATGGATCAATGCAGCAATCACTACAAAAAATAAAATAAAATAAATGTGACATTTCTGTCCTGCAACTGGTTACAAATTTGATTTGTTCAGTTATATCTTATTGGAAAAAAGAACAAATTCGTATTGAATGTATGCAAATAACTACATATCAAGTCAAATATGGTGACTCAGCAAAGGCGTTTTGTCTATTTGCCTTAGTCTAGCTTTTCGCAAAAGGAAAGTAGAACCTGAGACAAAGACTTGCATGTCTACATTATCAAGTTGTGTGCAGCTGGTCCTCAATAACCTTTTGCTTAGTTTTACTAACACTGAGATATCATTTTTTCCTGAATTATTTTATGCTTCATTATTTCTAAGTTTTGTTTGATCAATTGCTTAAATATTCTATATATACATACTTAGACATCCACATATAATTAAATAAATAATTTAAAGTTTTTGAACTATACTAACCTCAGTATACAAGATAATGAGGAATTAATTATATTAACTTTCTAACACATTATTATATACATAGACAAAAACCTGTTCATTATTTTGCTACTACTGGACCTACTACACTTTCAGCCCCAGTATGCTACTACCCTCAGACCCCTGGCCTGGGCCCTCAACCTCAGGACACCCTCTCAGCCCCATTTTGAAGTACCTGCCCTCCTCTGCCTGGGCCCAGAAGAGGTCAGCAGTGCTATTCAGGCAAGAGAGCCCAGGATCAGATATGCTCCTCTGTTAGCTCCAGGTCCTAAATCAGATCCAGCCTCAGGTTTTCCACTCAAAGCACTCCTCTACCCTCTACTGCATGCACGGATTCCAGATCTCTGAACACGATTCTCTGTGGCTATCCCTGAGCCCTGTGGCTGCACTCTAGCAATAGATTCCCCACTGCAGGCCAGTGCTGCATTTCCTTCGTGGAGTAAGAAAGATCAGCGCTGACATTGATGGTGCTGACACTGGTAACAATGGTGTTTGTGATGATTCTCACTCAGAGAGGACATGGGGTAAGTTTACTGCTGTGGGAGACACAGTCCACTGTCAAACCTTGGGTTCACACTTCATGGATTTACTTGTCACTGTTCCTACTATGACACCACTTTTTGTCTACACCACTCAAGGGCAGCAAGGGTGACAAGAGATGTCACCTTCCACCCCTCATTTCAATGGCACTCATATTGATCATTGCATCATATCCACAGGCTTCTCGCCACATGTCAGATCGTACTTCAAGAAATGGACCCACTTCCAGCAAGGACATAAGGACTTTTGAGATTGTTGTTCTGCAATGCCATGAGCTCTTCCAACTGATGTCCACTCTTTCCTTCATTTAAGTGATGATGCTGCATTTTATGAGGTTGGTCTTAAGCCAAACCTGAAAAGGGATAATCAGTCCTTGCATGGATGGTATATACTACTCTTCTTGTTCCACGCCTTGGCTCCTTGCCTAACTTGCTTTCTGGAGATAGTGTACAGAAAGTAGTGCTGGGGAGTGCACTCAATATTTGAAAAGACCACATTCTAGTAATACACTAACTATAGCCAAAAGAGTTCAAGAGAAGTTGTAATTGGACAATGTGCTATGGCTACATTTATACTATAAATTCTGAATGATAAATTTAACATGACCAGAAAACAAATACATTTCACATTTTACTCCATACTCTGGAAAGTGTTGCATTTGTGATCGTAATTAATGAATCTCAACAACAATCTTAGAGAGCTATTGGAAGCTAGCATTAACATGAGACACAATGGATGATGGATAATGCATTGCCATGAGTAATGATGTAACCAGATCTGAATAAATGGTATTGGAGAGCTGCAGAAGCAAAAATCTATTTTATTTCAATACAAGTTTTCCAAGAACCATTGCCTCCCAAGTAATAATAGCATGGCTACTTTTTCTTGTGGTGGGACATAGGAAATCAGCTATGAATACACAATTGACAATTAAGATCATGAATAGATGATTCCTAGACCTGAAGAGGCACAGTGGTGCCAGAACAATATGAAGAATCTTCACATCCACTGATCTGATGATTAGCAAATACTTAAGTACATTTTCCCTAACTGCTAATCTAAAACTTTTTAAATAAATTATCATATATGAGGTCTGTCCAGAAAAATTCAGCCATTGTTAATATAATTGCAATGGTTTGTGTGACATCGATGTAACCTGGCAGCCAAAGCAAGTGAAATGGAATATGCACACGCGTGAACAATGATGACTTCATTGTACTAGTCAGCGGGGGCAGTGGACTCCACTGAGTGAGCATGCGCACTTTGTGACTGTTCCCTTCAAAATGACTGAGCAAGTTGAACAACAAATCTGCATCACATTGTGCATTGAACTTGAACACTCCTCCACAGAAACTATTGGGATGACTCAGAAGGCTGCAGCTATGGGCAATTGGTGATTGGAAGCTTCATCACAACAATGCACCCACTCAAGTATCATGTCTCATGCAGAGTTTTTTGGTGAAACATCAAATCAGCCAGGTGATTCAGCCTCCTACAGCCTAGATTTGGTCCCCTGTGACTTCTGGCTTTTCCCAAAACTAAAATCACCTTTGAAAGGGAAGGGATTTCAGACCATGGATGAGATTCAAGAAAATACAACAGGGCAACTGATGGCAACTGGAAGTACACACATGCTGAGGTCCCAAGGTACCTACTTTGACAGGGACTGAGATGTCGGTGTCCTGTGTACAATGTTTCTTATGTCTTATATCTTCTTCAACAAATGTCTCTATTTGTACAATGTCTCATAGTACATGGCTGGATAACTTCTGGATATGCCTCATACTATACCTCACAGGGGCCTGAATTGTATAATTCATTTTTGTAAATTATATTGTTTGTATACTTAGGAACCTCCCAAAGTCATATGCCCAGGTCACACACACCCTAGAGGTGACCTTGCCACATGAGCACACCACACACCACTTCTGTGTTTCTTAAAGTGAAAAAACAAATTATGTATGAATAATTACTGTATTAGTTATCTATTGGTGAATCTATTAGTTATCTTACCCCAAAATTTAGAAGCTCTAAACAATAAATATTATTTGACATAATTTTGAAAGATCAAAAATATGGGAATGGCTTAGCTGAGTGATTCTGACTTAAGGCATCTAAAGAAAATAGAATCAAATTGTCACCACATAGGACCCTCCACAGAGCTGCTCTTATAATATGCCAGGTGGCTTCCCCCAGAGTAAATGGTCCTAGAAAAATGGGCATGTTCAAGACAGAGTCACAGCCTTTGCATATCCCAACCTCAGAACTGACAATCCATGGTTTTTGATATAGTCTACCCTATAGAAATGAATCACTATGCCCAGTTTATACTCAAGGGAGAAAGAATAAAGACCTTTGTTAGGGGAATAGTACCTCAGCATGTGTGTACATATTTTTCCCAGCCTTACTGATGTGTAATTCACAACTAAAATTGCATGTATTTAAAGTGGATACATAATGATTTAACATACATTGATATACCACAATCAAGTTAATTAACATATCTGTTACCTCACATAGGGGGTATGTGTGTGTCTGTGTGTGTATGGTGAGAACACTTCAAATGTGCAGTGTATAAATACTTTAAATGCCACAATGACCTATGCAATGTTTTACAACTTATCAGGTAATGGACATTTAATAGTGTATAAAATAACAATAAAAAGGAAGCAAGGATATATGTAGCTAGACTATAATTTCTTTTTGCATTCTCTATAATTTTGAATTGAAATCTATTCAGAAATTCTGTAAGCAGACAAACTATGTATTGGTACACTCAAATAAATATCATTCTATCATTTTATATCACTTAAAATGCTGAAAATTATGCTTAAACTGATCTTTCTAGAGAAGTGTATTTATTATTTGCATGATTTTACTTGTAAGATGATAATTTTATTTTATTCCATATACTGTAAATGGAATAAATATTGTTACTGGATTTTTCTATCCTAAGTAATCATATAAATTTAGTTGAACATAGGTTTTTATAATTGTTTTATTTTAAGTATTTTTGAAAGCATTATAACAATAGAATCACATATTCAGTGTAAGAAATTAGAAAGTTGAAATTAGTTACAATTTTTATGAAAAATCACACAAATTTTTCACAAATTATATTACACAACGTATTTTGCACTGTGATAAAATCAAGATGAAATGTAAATTACCTAACTTGAATAATTTACTCAATATTCACTTTGATTAAAAATATTACAAAGAACTTTTTAAACCTTAAATTTTGGTTAACATTACCAAAGTTCTTAATTTTTCTTCTATCAACTAGATATCAATTTTTAATTTTTTTGCCTCATACACTGTTCCTCTCAACCAGTCTTTTCCTGCAACTTGTTTATTTTTCTGAGCTAATATTTTTGTATTTAAAAAAACAGCATATTTGAATCATGCACATTTTTTTTCTGTTTCTGAGATTATTGAGTTTTGTTTTTGTTTTATTAGCTTTGATTTATGCGAGTGCTTCTTAGTTTCTGTAAGTCAATAGAACAGAGCTCCAAGGAATTTTATAAACTAATTTATTAATTTCTCCAGAGTTGAGCAAAGGATATCAAGCCATATGTTCAAAAAACATTTCATTAACACAATAGAAGTCTCTTATCAAACTTCCAGAGACATAGGGAACTTTGGGGATGACAGCTTTGTGCAGGATATTAGTCATTTAGCATTAAGTTGAGCCCTAGGCAGGGACCAATAGTACGACAGAGGCTGTACACCCGAAAAGCCAGGGTGAAGATTTTATATGCAGTGAATGTTCCCCCATTGTTTTTCTCTAGTTCTTCCAGGCTTTGATGGATTGAGATATGAAATTAACATCAATGTTTAATGTTTATTTAGCATTTATTAACAATTAATGTTAATAAATTAGTTAATGCTAAGAAATAAGTGTTAATTAGATATTTATTATTAATATGCCTTGTTGTTAGCAAATATTTCATTTACATCTTAATACGTCTCATTTATGTGTTTTTATAGGCTTCTCTAGTTCTTTCCATAGAAAGAAGAAAAACATATTTTACACTCAGGCTAACATCTGGATAAGCCAGCAATGATCTTTCCCATGTAATCTACATTTCAATCTCAACACACAGTCAGCTACATTCACACAGTTATTATTAAAACTAACTAAAGCTATCTCAAAAATCAGAAAGTTCTGATTTCTAAATCATGCACGTATGACTATGGTGTACAAAAATGGTGGAAATTTTAAGACCAACTGCTAGTATCCAAAAGTCCAAAACAAGAAAGAGAGAATGTTAGCAACAATCCCCTACCACCAAAAGCCATAATTATTGAAAAAAATATTTTAATGACAAGATAAAAATTATTTTTTTAAATCTCTCTATACATCAATATGAACAGAAAACTATCGTGTTCAGTTTTACAGATTTAGCCATGAGGAAGATCAGTGTTGATTAACTTTTCCACAGAGTCTCACTCACTGACTTTATCAGCTGTGTAATGCGAAGGTCGCAGAAGAACAAGGCGTGTCTAAAACACGTTCGCTATGACTTCCTCCACCCAGTGCTTCCCCTGCATTCCAGAGGGCACAGAGCTTCATTTGTGTGTGTGTACTTTTGTTTTCTTTAAACGATTTAAGCTCTTAATAGCAGACAAACAAGCCAAACAAGAGAGTATGCTGTAAAAAGTCTGGAGACAAAATAGCCTCTACACTGAACACAGAAAAATGACACAGGCAACTTTCCAACCTGCAACAGGCCAATGATCCTACTAAATCTATGCCTTGCAATGTCTCGAACCTGGTAGCAAACACATGGGTACTCCAAAAGAGAGGTGATAAAATCATCTGGACAAAAGACTAATGCAAATGGCAATGTAAGAGATAAACCCACCCTTTCTGTCATTTGTTACCCAACAAAACCAGATAACCAAATCCTATCATCAAAACTAGGCTCCCAATATTTTATCACTAACAGAAGTCATAAACTGGCAACTGGGTACAAACGTGAATCAGACCTCACCAAGAACCAGACATACTCCAGAAAGAGAAACAGAATCTGAAACAGTAATGGAGACACCAAAAGAAAAACTTCCATCTCTGAATGGCGAGGCTGACCCATGAAGCTGGAAAAAGCTGACTTAGATGTGAGCAGCCCATGAACTATATACCTCTTGGACAATATTTGCCTAATCAGCACCAATGGTTAAATCAATCTGGACATTTTGGTGGGACCTCCATCTTTGGGAAGAAAGCTTGTAGGTAATAGCGTATAAAAATTATATTTTACCTGCAAATGGTTTGAAAGAGAATCCAAACTTTGTAGTTTATCCCAGGATGAAAATTCTTTTTCTTTCTTTTTTCTTGCTGTGGAACAGGATGTGTATAGTTGTAATGGTGTTTCAAGGCAAGGTAAAGTTTTACTTTCCTGAATCAAATGTGTACATTTAGTAATAAGCCATAGTAGCTATGTGAGAAGAGAACGATACAAGTTAGTCCTTCAAATCTAATATTTTCACCCAAGCACAGGATCCTGGATATAAAGCATTAGGTATAAGCTACTCATGCTGTCTCCCTCTCCTGTTTTCTCCAGTCAAAGTTAACAATCAGAGTGGAGGGTATTAGCAAAAACTGGCCAACAAATCTGATAACCTGTGGTGGTACATCAATAATTTATTTTATCTCTCACAAAATTAGAAATAATATATAGTAAAGGACAAATACTTCAGTTTTATAAAGCAGATATGTCTTAAAAAGTAGTAGTAGGAATTATAACTAAAAATATCTTGTTTTTAACATTAAGAATTTTTAAAGATTTCTTTAATGCCCATGCAGTGAATCTTATTAGACTCCCACTTTTTGTCTTTAAGGCATCATTAAATCCTCAAAACCAATTTTCTGAATCAACGTTATAATGAAGCCTCTCAAAATTGCCTTGATACTACTGACTTTGGTATATTAATTCAAAAACATCTGTAAAATTCAATCTTAAATGAAGATAAGATTTTTTAACATTCTTAGAATATATTTACGTAATACAGTCATTAAGAATTTGCTAAGTCCCCTTCCAGAAAATATGAGTCGTATATGGGAAAGAGAAGAACAATGAGTCATTCCTAATTTAATACAACCACTAATTAATATGGTACCTTGTGTGTCATCTATTAGGGAAAATGTGTTTTTTTTTTTAAATATTGATGCCCAAAATCTTTTTGATAATAAAAGTCATATATACTTTCTCTGGTTTATTTCATAAAAATTCTATGCATGCTTATTTTTGTTTTAAAATATATTTAAATGCTTTCAGATTATTTCCTGCAGTTATTTTATAATGCTGTTTAATTAGAGCTATAATTTTTTTCTTGTTTTTTTAATATGTTAAAAAATGTCAGACAAGTTTAAGAAAAATACAAAAGCTATTGCACTTTGTTTTCATAAGCAAAAACAACCCTATTTTTATTAAAAGCTATTAATGGGGAAAACACTTTATTTAAATTGTTAAAGCCAATTTCAAAGATTTAATATTTGAAAGGAAATCCTAAAACCTCTCTTGGGGCTACAAGAAAGTTTATCGAATGAGCAGGTGCAAACCTTTCATAACACACTATGCTATAAACCATATACATTTCCAGAAATGGAAAAATGTTAAATGTTCCCCACATAGGACACCCTTTATATCATACATGTATTGTCAGCTTCATAATATGTGAAAAAATGTAAAAAGCAAAGCTAGACTCCTTTTTAACAAAGATGCAATAATAGTTTTATAATCATCTTCTGTCAGACACATATATCCAATCCTGTCTTCTCTGAAAACAACCACTTTATCTGTGATTATCTGCACAAGACTGAAACTTATATGTCTCCCCACTGCAGGCAGATTGTGATGTTTAACACAGTACTCATTCAGTTCCACCAAATACCTCTATTCATTCCACTTCTTAGCATTATTGCCTATTCACTTCTGCAATAGGCTGTATCGCCAGTGATTCGGGAACTGAAGGGAATGGACAAAGATTGATCCCATTAGATGTTATCAAAAATCACTTCAGAATTATACTCTAACCACTCCATGTAAACTTATTACAAACACCATGCATATGTTAGTAGATTTTTACATGTAAAAAGGGCAGAAAAATTAGAGTAGAACTAAATTTCAAAATAGTGCATAACAAACAAGGAACGAATTAGGAGCCCCACTGTTAGAGATATTAATTCAGAGTAGAATGAAAAAAATTAATGCTACTGAGATGACATGTAAATAAAAAATAAAGAAATTCATAAAATGCTGGAAGTCCACTAAGTTGATTTGGTTAAGAGCTATTTTACTGTGATTATAATATAAAGTAAAATAAAATTCAAAAATAAGTCCAAGCACAGTGTACTTTTGCTTTAAAAGAGAATTGAAAGCCATTTATAAGACATAATCACTTACAATAAAATTTGCTTTTCTAAACTGTGAAAGTGTATTGATTTTTTTCAAACACCATTGTATTTCACTGAAGCAGAGTTTTGTCACTTAATTACAAACTAAAACATTAATTAATTCTTTATTTTTAATGGGCTGAGGTTAAAGTATTATTTTATTAAATCTGAAAATAGCATGCTTAGTATAGAAGCATTCATTTATTAATCAGAAAAAAACTGCCAGTTAAAGATTTGTAATTATTATGTGTAAAATTTGAGTATTATCTAACTTCATGTTCTGAGTATTAATATGTCCAAGATGTCCTGAAATTTTCTTGAAGACTGTTGTTTACAATACATTGAAGCAAATGCTATGAAAAAATTATGTAAAAAATATTGTTTATTAAAATAAATAGTGTATGCCAAAGTTTACCCTCCTTAAAATATCAACAGGATGCTCACACATTGTTTTACTACAAATATTTATTTTAACAACAGTGTGAATACATTAGGAAAATTACCTTTATGTCTCTACAATGTAATGACTCTCTATAGGTCCCTCGGAAATTATATAAGTAAGAGGTAAATAAAAACCCTTTGTGTTTGGGTGTGGGTGTTTGTTTTCCAGAGATAAATTCTAGCGGCAGTTCTCCTAAAAATTACTGTTTTTATTCTCATGGTAAATAATTCAGAGACTTTAACACCATTACACAAAATCAATCGGTCTCCCTTTTTCTTCTCAGCTATTTAAACCAATGTTTAATCAATACCAAGTAATATAGGCACTTATCACTATGTGGTGTTAAGGCAATCTAGGAAAGACGTTTTTCTAGAGCTACTAAACATTTGGAATCTGTGAAAAAGCATAACGTGGATAAACTCTTCTTTCTGAAATTCAAGCAGATCTTTAGCAGCAGAGGTTTAAGATAATTTGAAATTTAACAATCCTAGAAATAGCACTCTCTGCTTTTCAAGTCGCAGTTTCTATACCCAAATCAGAAACTCTATCTACTGTCTACTGTCCAAGTGCAAAGAAGTCTTCTGGAGATGCTTAGTATTTCAAGTGTCTGCAAATAATATCTATTTGTTAGGAAAGCATCAGTTCTAAAAATCCATTGGCCTAAGTAAATTAATCATGTGAAAACACTGTATAATCCTTAATTTAGATGTACTCTACAATTGCAACTAAGTAATTTTTAATTAGAATTATAAAAACCATAAAAATATAAATATAATACACATAGAAACTAATTCTATTAAAGCAATATGAAATCTGAGTATCATAAATGATAGAGAACTGGAATAATTAAATTATTGATTTAAGCCCCTTAAATTGATCTCTTTTCTTTCTGAGTTCTAACAAATGAAGTTTTATTAACAATAATAAAGTATATAACTAAATAGAAAACCTAAAATTGAATCTATGTATTTGAAATATTTATAAAAAGGAGTTTTTAATCTTTAAGATTGTGACTTTAAGGCCCAAAATGAATATTTGGCTTTATTATATGCTATTTATTGAAGTTATTTAAGATTACATAGCTGGAGGAAGTATTTATTTGCATCATCCTCATTTGCACTAAATTGTAAGCTCTCCTAATACTAGAGATTATATCTAGTTTCTTTTAATGGTACACATATAAAATTTCGAGTTCTAACAGAGAACCTTCAATGACTATAGATGAGAGCATGCAATGAAAACATTTGGAGCTGATTCAGGAAAACTACGTTAAGGACTGAAATGCTGATCTATCCTACATAACTAAGAATACTTCCACTACTATTCATTCCAATGTTTAGAATTGCAAATCTGTATTCTACAGAACCAAACACTAAAATTCATCTTTGACACCTCCTTTTTTTGCAGCTTCCATTATATTCTAATTAATGGTTTTTTTTTCCCAGCTCGAAGAATTTTTATTTTTTTATTTTTTAAATTTTTTATTTTAACTGTTGTTCAAGTACAGTTTTCTGCCTTTTACTCCCATCCCAGCCTGCCCCACCAGCCCTCCCTCCCTCCCTCCCATTTCCACTCCCTCCCCCTAGTTTTTGTCCCTGTGTCCTTTATACTTGTTCCTGTAAACCCTTCCCCTTTTCCCCTGAAATTCCCTCCCCTCTGGTCTAATTAACGTTTTTAAATGTCTTTTGAATCCTTTCATTTTATCTTTCTGCACCACTGACATAGCATCAGAATTTAGTGCCAATCTAGTCCTACAAATGGCTCTCCCAGCCAAAATCACCAATATAAACATATCGACACCCCACACACACTACAAGAAAAAAATGCCAGAATTACCTCTGCACTCACACCTCACATTATCTTGTTTCTTACCTTCTCTTTTCTAGTCAGATGTCCACCAAGCTACCTCCACCCACTGAGCCCTTGACAGGAGTGGAAAAATCCTTCCCTTCATGCTAGCCAGTGTACTGAACTATCCTTTGATAACTTTGCTAAAACTGACCCCCAGTTTTAAAAATTGCTTTTGAAATTACTCAATTTGAGTGCTCCCCCTGGTTCTTGCTAGCACCCTAACTGAAACACACATGAATGGGTCACTTAAGCACCTAGGACTTTGCTTGTCCATAGTGAGCACTCATTAAATGCATGTCTGCTCACATTTAATAATAAGTAATAAGTAAATGTCTATCCAAATGAGATTCAAGTTCCTCTGTGACAGGGATTCATCAGTATAGTTATGTATTTTTTTATCCTCACAATATCCTAACACCAAAACACAGTTGTTTGATTGACTCATAGGTAAAGTTTTTTAACCATTTCAGAGAAAATATAACATAAGCAGAATAAAATACTGTGTATAAAAATGTCATCAAAATTTCTAATGTTTGAATAATGTTCTTGCAAGATAAATTCACTAACAGTTACAACACAATGTAGTACACTTTCTGAATAACTGTTAGGGCTCAACTGAAAAAATGAAGAAGGAAATAATTTCAATAGATGTTACAGTTTATTCCTTTAAAATAAATAGAAATTATCAGAGATTCCATTCAAATATTTTAATTACTTATATTGACCTTATTTTTTAATTTTTCTGTTTAAACTATGGAAAATGTTCCAAAGATACACTGAGCACATTTTACGGGTTATGCACTCTCTTAGGAGGCTCAAGCAGGAGCACAATTTCTTTCGAGAGTTTTAACCATTACTTGGCCTTGTATGTCCTTTTAAAGGTTTTGAAACATTTTCTTTAGCATACAATTTGCTGGTTTTTATTTCTCTAAATCCTAAATAGGAAATAAGTTGGTACCTTAAAATTGTATGGATAATTTTATCAATATATGGGGGATGTTTGCACAGATTCATTGAGATTATAGTTTTGTTTCTCTAACTTTAACATTGGCAGAACTCCAACCAAAATCATGGGAAATAAAATAAATGGAGGGTTTGCAATTGCCTCTGAACTGGCCCTTAATTTTTATGTTTTATTTTTATTTTTATTTTTACAGCAAAATTTCCTTGTTTTCTTTTTCTTTTTAGTTGTATTTTTTCCATTGCCATTTAGTCCCCTTATACCCTCCTACCCACTTGCAGTCCCCACACTGTTGTCCATGTCCATGAGTCCTTTTTCCTCTTTGCTCATTCCCTCCATGCTCTAACCTCCCCCCACTTAGCTGTCATCCTGCTCTCCATCTATGAGTTTGTTTCTACTTTGCTTGTTAGTTCAGTTTGTTCATTAGATGCTACATATGAGAGAAATTATATGGTATTTGTCTTTTTCCGACTGGCTTATTTCACTTAGCATAGTGCTCTCCAGGTCTGCTCATACTGTTTGTCACAAAGGGCGAAATTTTCTTCTTTACTATGGGACCGAGTAGTATTCCATCATGTAAATGTCCCATATTGTTTTATCCACTTATCCATCTACTGGTGGACACTTGATCTGCTTCCATATCTTGGTGATTTGTAAATAATGCTGCAATGAACGCAGGGGTGCTTATGTTCCTTCGAATTAGTGTTTTGGGTTCCTTCAGATATTATCCCAGAAGTGGGATTGCTGGGTCAAAAGCCAGATCTATTTTTAATTTTTTGAGGTCTCTCCATATTGCTTTCCACAGTGGCTGCACCAGTCTGCATTCCCACCAACAGTGCAAAAGTGTTCGCCTTTCTCCACATTCTCACCAGCACTTGTTTTTTGTTGATTTATTGATCATAGTCATTCTGACAGGTGTGAGATGATATCTTACTGTGGTTTTAATTTGCTTTTCTCTGATGATTGGTGACATTGAGCATCTTTTCATATGTCTATTGGTCATCTGTATATTCTCTTTGGAGAAGTGTCTATTCAAGTCCTTTGCCCATTTTTTAATTGGGTATTTTGTTTTGGTGTTGAGTTTGGCAAGTTCTTTATAAATTTTGGATATTAAACACTTATTGGATGTATCAGCAAATATGTTCTCCAATACTGTGGGTTGTCCTTTTATTTTGTTGAAGATTTTCTTCACTGTGCAAAATCTTTTTAGTTTGATATAATCCCATTTCTTTACTTTTTCTTTTGCTTTCCTTGCCTAGGGAGATAAACATGATAAAATATTGCTACAAGAAAAGTCTCAACTTTGCTGCCTCCATTTCCTTCAATGATTTTTATGGTTTGGGGTCTAACATTTAAGTCATTAATCCATTCTGAATTCATTCTGTGTGTAGCATAAGAAAGTAGTCTACTTTCATTTGTCTACACATAACTGTCCAACTTTCCCAATACTATTTGTTGAATAAACTATATTTAACCCATTGTATGTTCTTGAATATTAATTACTATACAGGTGTGGGTTTATGTCTAGGCTCTCTATTCTGTTTCATTGACCTATGTGTCTGTTTTTTTATGTCAGTACCAAGCTGTTTTGACTATGGCCTTATAGTATAGTTTGATATTAGGTAGCATGATTCCTCCATCTTTTTTTTTTTCTATCTTAAGATTGCTATGGCTACTTGTGGTCTTTTGTGGTTCCACATAAATTTTTGAAGTATTTGTTCTTGGTCTGGGCAATATGTCATTGGTATCTTGATAAGAATTGTGTTGAATCTACAGATTACTTTGGGTAGTATGGACATTTTAACGGTGTTAATTCTTCCTATCTATGCACATGGTATATGCTTCCACTTATTTGTATTTTCTGCTATTTTTTTCTTCAGTGTCTTATAATTTTCCGAGCATAGGTCTTTTACTCTTTTTGAAGAAAATGTGAATAAGATTGTTTTCTCAATTTCCCTTTCTGTTAGTTCATTATTGACATATAAAAATGAAACTGATTTTTAATATTAATTTTGTATCTTGCTACTTTGCTGAATTCATTGGTCAGTTCAAGTGGTTTCTTAATGAAATCATTGGTGTTCTCTATGTACAATACATGTCATCTGCAAATAAAGATGATTTTACCTCTTCCTTTCCGATTTGGATGCTTTTTATTTCTTCTTCTTGTCTGATTGCTGTGGCTAGGACTTTTAGTACTATGTTGAATAAGAGAGCATTTTATCCCAAAACAGCAAAATATCATACTTTTCAAGAGTACACATAATGTTTTCTAAGAGAGACTACCTGTTAGGACACAAAACAAGTCTCAGTAAGTTTAAGAAGTGTGAAATCATATCAAGTATCTGCTCTGACCATAGTGCCAAGAAACTAAAAGAACACTGAAAAACATGCAAAGAATTGGAAGCTCAATGACATGTTATTAAACAATAAATGGGTCAACAATGAGATCAAGGAAGAAATTGAATAATATCTTGAAACAAATGAAAATGAGAACACAACATTCCAAAATTTGTGAGACACAGGAAAGCTATACTAAGAGGGAAATTCATATTACAGGCCTAGCTCAAAAAAAAAAAAAAAGATAGAAAGCTAAATAAACTAACTTTACATTTAAAGGAACTTAAAAAAGAACAACAAACAAAGTCAAAAATGAGTAGAAGGAAGAAAATAACAAATATCAGAGCAGAAATAGCCCTTTCTGGTGTGGTTCAGTAGATTGAGTGCTGGCCTGAGAACAAAAGGATCACCACTTCAATTCCCATTCAGGGCACATGGCTGGGTTGCAGGCCAGGTCCCCAGTAAGGGGCATGCAAGAGGCAACCACACATTGATGTTTCTCTCCCTCTCTTTATCCCTCCCTTCCTCTCTCTCTAAAAATAAATAAATAATATCTTTTTAAAAAAATCAAGACCATGTTAACTGTGTTTTTTGATTGGAAAGGTGTTGTCCATGATAAGTATACCCCTCCAGGTCTAACAATAAGGAGTACTATACCTCAATGTTCTTCATTCGTAGAGAGATGCAAAATGACAAAAATGGCTGCAGCTATGGGCAACCAGTGATTGGCAGCTTCATCATGACAATGTGCCTGCTCATGCATCATGTGTCATGCAGAGTTTTTTTGGTGAAACATGAAATCACCCAGGTGACTCAGCCTCTCCTACAGCCTAGATTTGGTGCTCTGCAACTTCTGGGTTTTCCCCAAACTAAAAACACCTTTGAAAGGGAACTGATTTTAGACTGTTGACGAGATTCAAGAAAATATGATGGGGCAGCTGACAGCAATTCCAGAAAAGGATTTTACAGAGTGTTTTGAACAGTGGAAGAAAAGCTGGGAGAACTGTGTGAGGTCCCAATGTGCCTGCCTACTTTGAAGGGCACTGAGATGTTATTATCCTATGTACAATGTGTCTCATATCTTGTATCTTCAATAAATGCCTCTAGCTTGTGGCTGCAAACTTTCTGGACAGGACTTGTATATCAATTCAATATTCAAACAACCCTATGAAGTGCCCCATGTACCAAGCTGGCAAAGTAAGTGTTCAAGCCTGGAATCTGGGTCTACAGTCCATACTCTTTACCACTTTGCAATTATCTGGGTACTTTGACTACTAAACCCCAGTCTTTTCTTCTGCTGCATACTTTACTTATACGCTGGAATGTGAACATTAAAAAATTACCTTAATCAGTATCCAATAGATTTTTAAAAAAACACTGAAATTATGATGAGTTGCATGGACATGGGAATTTTGTTGTCCCCACTCAGATGAAACAACATAATTGATTTAAAACTATAATGATTCTTTTTGAATGATGTGTGCTCTGAGTTGATGAAGAACCAGACTAAGGATTAGAGGATCTGGATTCTTAAACAGTTTTCTCACTACATGGCAGGTGGTTTCTCTTCTTTGTTCATGCTTCTTCAAATGTAGTTTAGGTCTGGGTTCTGCCCCCATTTGACATTTCAGAGTTCCAAAATTCTGCAAGAGCAGCCACTTTTCCCAAATGCTGACACCACAGAAGAATCTTTCAACACATTTTTCTAGAATGTCGCCAAAATGATCTTTTGTGAACATCTACTGTAGTTCCTTTAGAAAAGCAAGTAGTCTAAGGCATGAGTCACAGAGCACCTGATTCCTTAAACTGCTAAATGGAATTTTTACCTCATTTTCCTGAGAGTGATTTCTAGGAGCCTGGAACAGTGTGACAGGTCAAAGCTAAGCCATCAGTAAAGGACTGAGCTGTAACTCTGTGTCCAGGTGGAAGAGAGAATGGTGAATTAGTTCTCCTGAGCTCTGCATTTTGTCCTCTGCCAAATGACCTTACTCAGGAAAGCAGAAGGCCACCAGACTTAGGCCAAATCCCATATAAACTTCTGGTTTTTCTAATGTATAGAAACACACTCTAATATAAAATTTAGAACAGCAAAGGAAACTTACCAACATTTTAGTTGTTTACAATTATTTATCTTTAAATGTATATTTACAAACCATGAAACCCAGTGTTTCATTTCATTATACAGTACTTTAATTAAACCCCCAGATCTAAAGATTTAAATGTTTATTCCATCCAGCTGCCAAGTCAAAACTGACACATACAGAGACAAGAGTTTAAAATGGGATTGCATGGTCACAGCCAAAGCTTAATGTCAGCTGCCAAGCAGGATGCAGGATGCTGGCGACTGCCATCTCGGCAGACTGGCTGAGCTGCCAAAGCCTGGAAGAAAGACTGATTTTCTTTAAAGGCAGCTAAATGTTTTAGGGGATTGCACTGGATTGAATTTGTAAAATATCGACCGGATCTCTTAATTGAATTATAAAGCTTTATATGAGAACTTCATTTTAAAATACATTCTGAAGAGGACCCAACATCTATATACAAAACACTTCAGGATTCAATCTAAAACACTGTTGCAAGGATTTTGGAAGCCACTGAATCTGCACCCAACATTTTAAAATACTGAATTATTACTTACCTTGAAAGTGACCCCTAAATCAAGTAGATGGGTGACCTTGTTTTATACATTTTAGAGCATTAAATTACAGTAGTCCGAAGGACAAAGCATTGCCTTGGTAGTATTTCAAAAATAATCATGAGTGGGTTTTGATATTCAGTTACACTGGCCTTTTTGCCCAACAATAGTTAGAATTTGCACAAAATTACAAACAAGAACAATTATTTCAGTCCTAGGGGACAGCAGGATATTAGCTGTTAGACCTTTTATAAGCAGGAAGGGAAAGGGAGGAGTAAATATGAGATAATTTGTCCAATATTATCTGTTCAGATCCTGGGTTTCATATTCATGTGACCTTAGAAATAATCATTAGCTCTTATCTAAAATAGTTGATAAATCATACCTGCTTCTCCGAACTGTGCTAGTTAAATTAAATGTGAAAGCAATATTATGGTGTCTGGCACCTAGATGACAATCAACAGACAGTGTCTGAATCTTGAATCTTGACACATTTATCTGTACTTGTCACAGGCTCTTGTTATAGCATTAGTGGATAGGAGGTTTCCTTTTCACAAGAGATCATGACTAACTGCCATAGTTTTAAAGAAAAGGGCTGTAAACATACACATCCACAAGAATAATGAAATTTATCTTAAAAGAAGATGCAAAATCCTGCACCTCTTGAACATTTGGGGGTAGCAGAACCTCAGTATTTGCATTTCCGTGGAGTAACACATGCAGACTACTGTCCAACCCCTTCCTCACTCTTCTCCTGACAGACTAGTCTGTCTACATTCCTCAGTTGTGGATTAACCATATTTCTCAGTCTTTAAGCACTTAGAGATTTGCTGTCTTCACTCCTCTCCTGTGTGCTGGATTGTGATGAAACAATCCTGAGCCCAAAACTTTCACTTTAGGTGGGCTGCCCTAAGACTTAAACTGACAAGGATACTGTTAGGTACATACTTAAAATCGTGAATTGCCCCAACTCTGGTAGTAAGCTTTAATAGAAATGAAGCTGACATATTAACTGCTGTCTGGCTGACTTTCACCTGATTCTGAGTTCAATAGGAAAGATAGATGCTATTTATTGATCCCCTAAGAGCTCAATAATGAAGGGTAAATCTCAAGCTACAAATGCAACTGTAAGCCTAATGAAAACCATTCATCCAGCGTGTAGACAGATGAATGATGCCATCCAACAATGTTTGAAAAAAGTGAGGAAATGAGTGAAGAGATGTCCACATAACACTTTCTGTATCTCCCCCTTTCCACATAAGATGGAAATAAGTAGTATGTGTTTATCTGCCTCTCCCATTATGCCATATCTTAGAGGGCCAGAGCAAAGTTTCAGCAAAGTCCTTGGGTCAGAGTTTTGGCAAGTATATAAGGGCTACATACAGAAGGGTTTAAGCTCAAGATGGAAAAAGCTAGGCTCAGAACTATCAAAAAAGTTTGATAAACTATTGCATTCATTATTAATGAATGAAGAGCTCCCTGTCATGGAAGAGCAGAGATTGCCATCATCGCACAGGAATGAGATAAAGGGATCTCAACCACCAGCTGGGTGGCTGGCTTTTAGGCTTCCATCCAACCATGGTATATTATGGTGGTAATTTTCTAATGATCACCTCTTTCTCTGTCTAGACTAATGACTATCTTCTCTTAACTTCTTCATTTCTCTTTAAATTCAGTTAGCTGTTCAATTCTAATATTTCAGGAAAAGTAGAGATCTGCTCATTAATTCTGGCATAAAACTCACATACCAGCAAGTATACTGTACAAAGCAGAATTGAATTTCCTTAAGAAAGCCAAGGATGAGAGTGATTACACCAACTGCATTATGATTTTGCAGAGAAAAATGAAAGCCAGACCTCATCAGAGACAAGGTTTCTTAGCACTGTACTCAAAATAATTGGTTAAATGTATTTTTCTATGGTTTAGAGTTTTTCATTTATTAATAGATACATTCCAAAGTGAAGTCACAAATGCATATATCTGCAGATTTCTGCCTTCCTAAAGGTAACTTTAAAGTTGGAACGAACTTGATGAGTTCACCTGACAGTGGTAATTACCCCGCAGAAACATGGAGATAGCTGGTACATTGCCTCTAGACTACCACATATATTATATATAGTCTCTTTAAAAATGCATTGAGTAGAATCATTGTTTCATGTGATTGATGATTTATCTGAATCTTTCCAGGTATTTGAATTAAAGTTAACAAGGCAGTGTAGCCACTTTCTTTAACACTCACATTTGAATTTACGACTGCGTATCTTCCTGCTTTCTCTCGCCCTCTCTGTCTCTCTGGCAGGAGGCTTTCCTGATTTTCTTCAATAAAGTGTAAAGATGTGCACACAGAAAACTGAAAATTCTACTCCATAATTACATCAAAACGTTTATAATTTTTTACATTAAATGAACTTAGGAGAGTTAAAGCATCTCATATTTTTCTTGCTGTTTGAATATAGATTCCATTGATTATCACAAATATTAAAACCCATTTTTATGGCTTGATTGAGCACACTCCACAATACTAAAGTTGATAAAAATCTGAAGTCTTAGAAACCCAGAAAGTCCTGGCTTTCATATATTTTCTCCACATTTTGTTTGAAAACTGAACAGTCCCTTCTGGAATTTATTTTGTTCTTCTTGTATTTAATCATTGCTCTAAGGTGAACAGAAGAAGGCTGATTTTGTCTCAGACCCTTGTTTCTTCTTACCTACTCATCCCACTTTTAATATAAGGATCGGCTTCAATAAAGCCCAACTTTTGTTTGTTGTTGGTTTAGACATAAGGTAGTCTAAATCTAGGGCTAATATTCCTACTCTACATTATTAGGAATGTTTGTTAGGTCTATAATTCTATAATCAGATGTAGGGGAGAAGGGATAGTTTTATCAAATTTATTTTAAAATATTTAGAGATAAAACAACCAGATATGAAATATGGCCATTGATTTAATTAAGCCAACACTAAAAGATGTTTTGGCAACTGGGGAAATGTGAATATAGACTGAGTTATAAAACTTACTGATGTATTAACAATGGGGATCATATAAAAAGGGTAGGCTACAAAAGAGCAGGCATGATATGATCTTTATAATTGAAAAGGTCATATATATATCTGTATATCTATATAGAAACATAGGTAAGTAGCTGAAAGAATATTGTTTCAGATGTAAATAATGATCATCTAGGGGTCATAGAAATACGATATTTTTATTTTATTATACTATTTTATCTGTATTTTTTAATTTTCCATAATATATGGAAAATACCTTTTTAATCTTAAAAAATAAAAGCTAAATGCAAAAAAAATAGAATTTTAAAAGGCATGTAGGCTCAGGTCCAATTATTACACTAATCCCACTTCATGTCAATTCTTGCACCCGGTAAATAATCAATATGAAGATGTATCACTTTCTTTTGATCAGTGGCTCTGGCCTAATGTCCCCAAAGTAAAGCTTCAGTACAATTTTTCCCATCAGCATCCCTGAGAAACAGACTTTGAGAAACAGATTACATGCAGTAGATTTATTAGGGAGTTCTCTCAGGATTAAAACCACAGGAAGTAGGAGAAAGGAAAGGAAAGAGAAAAAAAGTAGAATTGGACGGAAGAAGAAGTTGACCGTGATTTATTCTCAAGATAGACAGACTGATACCTCAGAGTTGTCCTGAGTAGAGACAGCAAGTCGCTATGAACCTTTACTAATTATTCATTGGGTATGTGCTCTCCCAGGAAGTGGGCACAGTATTGAGCAAGGCAGCTGTCTTCCACTAAGGCAATTGCCCCAGAGGACTAATAGCTAAAGGTTGTCTGCCAGCAACACTCCCAGGGATGGTGTAATAAGTCCTTGATTCCTAAGGTAGAGTATGGGCAGTATACTGCTGTGTTCACATAAAAGGACACTCGAAGCCCTGGCTTTACACAAGTAGTGTCCTGTACCCTAAATTCAACCCTGAAAGGGAGAATATACAAGGGTACGACCTCAAAGCCATAGTCAGAGAGCCAAAGAACAGGAAAATGAGCAAAAGAGAGCACATTAGCATTAATGCCCATTCCATGACACATGAGATAGTAAGGGTCCAGCTTGCATCTCCCCAAAAAGACATGGTTTCAATTTACAACTCTTGCTTTTTAGATGGAAGACAGAGATGAGACACCATGCCTAAATGCAGATGAAACTTTATCCCCTTTAAAAGCTCTATTTATGAAATAATTGAGCTCAATTTGTCTTTTCTTGTCCTTGATCATAACTCATTCATGGATGTATTAGAAAGTTCTGTGTGGGGGGTATAAAGAAGAGAAGGAGAGCTTTGTTACCTTTTCAAGTCAATGGTTAAATTTTACCAATGACTGATTGAGTAAAGGGAGTGAAAAAGAGGAATCTCAAAAATAATGTCAATATTTTTACCTGAAAGAATGCAAATCAGAGAACATGACATATTATTGAACCAATGGTATTGGAATAGCTGGCTATCCCTTATAAAGCAATATTAAAGTAAATCCCTCTCTCATATAATATATACAAATGAATTTCATGTACAGTAAATAAAAACATTAAAAATGAATACAGAAATTTTAATATTTGAGTGATTATATGTCATATACATACACCCTCCCTGACACAAACTTACTCCAAATTACTCTAAATGCCTAGAAATGACAGGAAAAAAAGTAAAGCTAAATAGATACATACCTATGTTGGAAATAAGAAGCCCAGCTAACTAAAACACAAGTAGCATTGCCAGATAAAATACAGGATGCTTAGCTAAATTTGAATTTCAGATAATTAACAAATATCTTTTTAGACAAAGTAGGAACTGTGAAAGATTTAGGACATTCCTATACTGAAAATCTTTTTTTTTTAGTTTTTAATATATAGTGCATCTAGTAATTTAGTGTATTATTAGTCTTTTTAGTATATTTGACAAATCTGGCAATCAAAATATGGGATTCTTCAAAGAAAACATAAAATATGATTAGATAAAAAGAAAATTATTCACCAAACTTGATATGGTTAAAAATAATACATGGAAACATTAAGAATACTGTTTTTAACTTTAGAAATCTCTGATATGATTTCTAATTGGGAATCTCAACATCCCTCTTTCTTCCCATCAGATTCCTCACTCGCTTGGAGCAGGGAGCATTTAGTTTCCTTATTCCATGTAGGCCCTGTTTCAAGTATTAAGAACTATTGGGTAAAGCAGAGGAAAACAGAAGCTCTTCCATTCCCTTCCCACATCCAGATTTACTGACAATCATCTCCATGAAACCTTGTCCTTGACCTGCATAAGAATGGTCTCCTTTGAAAGAAAAAATTTTTCACAATGAAATAAAATCAACATCACTACTTAACATAGTTCTCATAACAACTAAGTCTGGAACCAATGGCATGGAGCTTAGATGCATAACATATGAGCAAAGGTTATATTGTCACTTGCATTTTCTTATTTCCACACTGTTTGCTCATGATTAATAATAATAGCTACTTAGAAGTATTCTTTTGTCTGAGCAAGATGAATATTTTGGCAAACGTTGCCAGAGGCTAATACATTTGGATATTGATCAAGAAATGCTTCTAACTTTACTTATTAACAACCTTAAAATTCTCCTAGAGTCTACTATTATCTCAGTTGCAGTTTTTTCAAGGATCTCTTTAGATGAGTGTATAGCATAATTCAGGTTATAACTATATACATTTTTTAAGGCATGCAGAAAAATAGGCCCTGGCCCAGAGTTAAAAAGCTCACCTAATTCTATTCTTAATTATAAGAATATTATTTTACCTCTCCTTTTTATTACTTTCTTTCTGTTTTGCTTATAAGTGAATGTAAATGATTATCAACATTCTGTATTCCTTTTCCCTGTTTTAATTCTTATGCCTGTTTGAGGTGTCTGCTAACAGTGATTTATTTTGGCATCTTTTGTATTGCTTCCTAAAATGTAATCACTGAATTTTAAAATTCACAGAATTTTCTCAAATTCTTACTTAAGTCAAATATCAGAACATATTTTGACTAAAATATTTTAAATAAACTATTAAGTCAAAATATCAAAGCCTAAAAGCAATATTTATTTATTACATGGTTGCACACATTTACTAATGCTTCTCTAGGTTTAGATGCCTTATGGATGAATCTAGCCTTTTTAGATGTTAATATAGTGCCAGAATTTTATATATGAACACATATTTTTATATATTTACAATAATATTATTTAGAAAAATATTTAAGATATTTAAAATTTAAGTGATTCTTTCTATATTTTAAGAACCTTATAGTGAAACCACAGATATTCACAGTTATTGTTCAAATCACAAAATATGAACATATAATAATTATAACAAAATTATAGGATTCTAAGAATCCTGAAACACCAATTCAAAAGAACCTATGCACCCCAATGTTCATAGCAGCACAATTTACAATAGCTAAATGCTGGAGCAACTTAAGTGCCCATTAGTAAATGAGTGGATAAAAAAACTGTGGTACATTTACACAGTGGAATTCTACACAGCAGAAAGAAAGAGCTCCTATCCTTTGTGACAGCTTGGATGGATCTGGAGAGCATTATGCTGAGTGAAATAAGCCAGACAATGAAAGACAAAAACCATATGATCTCACCTTTAAGTGGAACCTAATCAACAAAACAAACCAGCAAGCAAAATATAACCAGAGACATTGAAATTAAGAACAAGTTTAATTAAGAAGTTAATAACCAGAGGGGAGGTGGGAGGGGATAATGGGGGGAAAGGAGGGAAGGGTTATCAAAGAACATGTATAAAGGACATATGGACAAAGCCAAAGAAGGGTAGGATCAAGGGTGGGAGGTGGGGATGGCTGAGATGGGGGGAGTGAGGGTGGGGAATGGAGACAACTGTATTTGAACAATAAAAAAATAAAAATAAAATTATAGATTATGCAGAGACAAGAAGAGTCATGGAAGTAATTTTTTCTATTATATTTCATATGAGAAATCTAAGAATCAGAGAGTTTACTGACTCATTTCATGCAACATCTCTAGTTAGTTAATTTGAGAATCCAGCCTCCAGAGCTTCATGTAAGGTTCTGTCCATTATCCTCATGAATGGCTGATGTTTCCTTCTTGGTTTTGCCCCAACATTTCCATCAGATAATGAATTTTTAACTAGAAAATCAAGTTTCCTCCTAATTTTATTACAATTCCCTATACAGCAGTAGCCTGAACATTAAAAATCCAAAGCACACCAATTTACTGAATAACTTGTGATCCTGGAGAAAACAAAAATTTGTTAAGAGGTAGAGAACATAAAGACAAGAGTAGTGGTAGTAGAACAGTTCACAGTTGACTGCAAGCAATTCAGAAGTAATTCTTAGGTGTTAAAAACAATTACTTAAAAGTAAAACTTTTTCATGAATCATTAAACATGGAGATGAAAAGATATGATAATTTAACACAAGTCAAAAATGATCTCCATAATGTGAATCCTGATGGCCTTTAAGGATTTCTTGTTTTCCAAGTTCATTGTCTCTATGTAAAGTACATGTCTAGAGAAGTTAGTTTGCTCTGTCAGATCGAGGAAGCATTCATTTGAACCCCCATTGCATACCCGTGTACAGTCATTTCTCCTCCTAAGGTATACGTAAATCCAGCTGTGCTTATGTTATCAGTGAATTAAAAACAGCCAGGAATCAAGTCCAGTAGTGTGTGTATTGAGACAAGCTTTTAAAAATAAATACCCGTAACAGTATGAAGTCTCTCCATTAGCTTTATCGCACTTCATAGGATAAAATAAAGATTTGCCAAAACAATATTTTCAACTCAAGCATCAAACTTGAGAGCTGAGAATTAACAGATTCTATCCAACTTGGCCAGCAGGAAGTATTGAATTGTGGCTGTATAATTGTGAAATATGCTTTACTTATAGCATGGAAATTTTAATTACAAGTATAGGGAGTTTGTAGGTTTTTCCTTTTCTCATGATTCACTTTATTTTATAATAACATTCACATCCTCCTTGCAAGTTAGAGACACCAGGGTTCTAATAATTGTTGCTAAATGCTGAAGCAGCATCTTGGGCTAATATGGCAAGAAGCCTCCTGATTTTCACCATAGATTCCAGTACAGCACTTCAAGTGAGCTTTGGCAACAAAACCCCAAAGGTGTCCTCCAAATGACTTCCAGAAAACTCAAGTTTCTAACTAAAACCACTGAAGAGTTTTATGTTACCTTTTTGTACATGGATCTCTCCCCTCCAAACAATAACGAAGGATAAATAGATTGACCAATTAGATTGTGAACTTTCTAAGGAAAACACACCTGCTATTTCATGCTCTAGATAATAAATTTTAAAGATAAAAAAGTAGGCAGACTCAGAAAAATGAATATTTAAAAACAAACAAAAATTTATCTTCACGTGAATTGTTTTAATTTAGCTAGATTTTAACCACATAATATTAAAATGAAAAGTTTATGCCCAAAATCTTATTGGGCATTTATTTAATGCCCAATATGATCATATTACAATAGTATATATGGAACCACCATATTTGGTTACTGACACTAATTCATCTGGCGTCATCCCTTTTCTGAGGTCACAGTAGAAACAGGAAATTCGACACCATCTTAAAACACCATCATAAAAACTAATGTGGTCAGTAATACTGTCTTTACCTAGTTAGGCTATTTCAGGTGAAATCTAGAATGTGCCAAAATAGACCAAGGGGTTTGACACTTGGAGCACAAATGGGCTTCTGCTCCAAAAGGTAAAGCAGGTGTTGGGAACAATTTCAATTCTAATCCATTCTCTAACCCAATAGAAATTCTAGTTCTTGTGAATTTAACACTCCTTGCTAAGCATTAGGAATTCCTCCTCTCTGACATAGCTTTAAAAAATCAGAAATAGATTAATTAACTCATATGCAGGATTAACACATATACATGGATTAATATACAGCTCCAAATAAAGATTTGTCTCCATTTTTATCTAAATATTTCAAAGACATCAATGATCATTACACTGTGCATATGTGTGTGTGTAATTTAAGTCACAGTTAAGAAATGCAGCTTCTAATGCAGCTCTCAGAGTGTGAGCACTAAAGCATGAAGTTTCCTCTGGATTGTTTTATGCACCACCTTCTGAAGGAGGGCTACTGATGGATAGGGGACACAAAATGGCCAATCAGCCCGTAACTGCAATCAAGTCCTTCTGCTTCTGAGAGCTTTCTGCACAATACTAGAGCCAGAGCTCCTGATGAAAGCATCCAGGAGCTCCCATCAATATAACTAACTGTCTAACAGAGGTTTGGCAAGTTTTGTGTTTTATGAAATTAATTGGATACAAGAGAGCATCCCATTCACTCAGTGGTACAAATCAAGCTGTATGCATTATAGCTAAAGAAGAACACTACTTGGCTTATTGTCTATAATAGAAAATACAACTCATTTTCCAAAAAAAAAATCATAAAAGTGTAATGTGCATTGATAAATAGCTTGATGGTATATCAACAAAAATGGGCTGCACTATTTTGGTTTATTATAGGAATCACTCTTACTGGATTCCACCATAGTGTCTAGTCATCAATCAATTCAAAAATATTTATTTTTAAAGCCATATTAAATGCATTTTTATTTTTTATTATAAGGCTTCAGTTGAGTTTATCATCTATCATACCGGAAAGCATCTTTTCTATCATGTACTGTCCAGTAGATTGCATTAAGAAATTTATTTCAAGTCTCAGTTCCAGAAATGCCTGTTTTCTCATTAACAGTAGGTTTAAATTTATCTTGCTTACAACTTCTACCTGAACATGATTTGCACTTTTATTTGGTTTTAAATAAATCAGAGCTAAATATGCAGCCCCTTTTAAAACTATGTAAGGATATGATGCACATTTCTGCCTGTGCTCTGTGAATCCTTGCTTTTGTTATCTTCCTACCACTATCTTTCCTTTGCTTAATTTAACTGTTTGTTTTAATGATTTTCATTGTACCCATTATTTTAAGCTGCTTAAACTCCTTTGTGAAATAAATATATATAAATTAATAATGTTTATTTTATCAGGCTGGATGTCTTTAAAGGAAACTCTGTTCCCATCTTGTCTTTTTTTAAATCGAAGTCCTTTGAGGATATGTGTGCATGTGTGTATTTTAATACTTACTGAAATTGTACAGGAAGAAAGACACACTTAAAAATGATTTAATAGCACTTTCTTTATCTGCAACTTCTATTGATTAGGCAACAACAAAAAATACTTTAGAAATCCTTTTACTTTCCTTTTCACTTGAAGACTCAAGGATCTTTTCAAGCAAGTGCAAGAAAAAAGATAAAAAGATTTCTAAAGGGGATACAAATTAATAAACCATAGAAACTGCACTAATCCAGTGTAGAAAATTAGTTCTTCAGAAATCTCTTGATAATCCCCTTTCAAACCTCTCCAGTTTGTTCAATAACAACATATGTTTGTGTCGGCCCCAAGTAAATCACCTCAATATACCGTGAGTTTTGGTGTTTAACTTATAATTATGCACTTGAAATGATTGAGAATATGTTTAGGAATCAACACATTACATAATATTTTTTTCTCTCTCCTTCAGATAAATAATATGAACTTGCTGGCATGAGCCATAGAATTATATAATGTATTATGCATAGTGAGTGGGTAAGCATTATCTTCACTGTTCTGCTTAAAAAATAAAGTTGAAATCACACAAATTAATCCACTGTGTCATTTGGTCATTTCCTTAATTGGTTTTACACGCCTAAGAATGTAGTTGCTTCTGCAAAAGTAAAACCGAGGACAGGTTTTGCTCTTTAGATACTATAAGCATTCATGAAAATATAGAGGTACTATTCCATTCATTTAGGAGAGCATGGCATTTAAAGTGAAACCAATATAGATAATATGGTGGAGTTTCTAGTATTTTAAAGAGAGAGGCATCTTTAGAAGTGGTTCAATTTGGACCCTTTATTTTATAGAACATAGTGTTAGTCATAAAACTGAGTAATTTCCCCCAAAGCCACAAAGCATTAGAATCAGGTAAGAACCAAGCCCTATGACCACCAAATCCACAGGTAAATTATCAATTCCTCTTTGACAAAAATGCTTTTATCACCTTTTATAAGTTTTAACCACAGAAAATATATGTTATATAATCACTGTATATAGTTTCTCCAAAAATTATTCTAAATATTCTGCAACCTATATAGCCACAAAGAAAATAACTTTATAATTTCTTGAGATTTCCATTTGTATTCCAACAATTTTTCATAACTAATTAGTGACTCTCATGAACTTTTCATTCTTATAAGAAATTTCAACATTTTTAATGACATTGAAGGTGAGAACCATGAGAGAATACAGAAAAAAAACATAAAGAAATAATTAACTTTGTAGGACATTCCTTTCCTTCCTAGTTGTATGCATCTTCATGTTTTTGAAAGATTTATTTATTTATTTTTAGAGAGAGGAGAAAGGAAGGAGAAAGAGAGGGAGAGAAACAGCAATGTGTGGCTGCCTCTCTCACACCCCTACTGAGCACCTGGACCACAACCCAGGCATGTGCCCTGACTGGGAATCGAACTGGCGACCCTTTGGTTCACAGGCTTGCATTCAGTCAACCAAACTACACCAGCCAGGGCCATCCTCATGTTTTATTATAGGTCTGTTCTCGGTGGGAATTAGGTTCCTCCACAGGATCACGAGGAAAGCATTCCAAGCACGCATGCATGGGACACTATGGTGTGGCATGGTTTATCTAGGTGGGGAAGAAGCTGTCCCCTGGTTTCCAGTGCCCCATCTCCTTCTGTCCCACCATGGAAAAAGTTCAATCTTATCTTTAGTAGGGCCAGAATGAAGGCCTGTGCCCAGAGCTTTTGCTGCCTATTGAAGTACAGTCTAGTTCACCATCCAGCAATCTTAGCATTTGTTTCCAGCTGTAGTCCATTCATTTCAGGTTTCCTCCTGAAGCCTGTATGTAGAATTGCACAACCATGAGCCACATGGCTGCTAGGGCTACACGTCCATTGAGAAAACAGACAAGTACACCATGCAAGTGTAGGTCATGAGTAAGAGAGGGAGAGAGGAAGAGAGAGAAAGCTTATTTGTTCCCCTTGGGTTATAACCAGGAGCTTGGGTGTGGAATAGACCAGGTGTTTTCTCAAAATGACCAATCATCTTTACAAACTTTGGTGGGCTTTGCTAGGTCCACCCCCTAGTTAGACTGACAGGCCTACATGGCCCAGCACCTCCCTCTGTATCACTCAATAATCTGGTACTGGAGCAGGGAGGGAGGACTGTTAATTCCCTTGGTGTAGCACAATGCTCTTGTCCCCTGGACTGTGAAGCTGTAGTTTCCTGGCTGAGCAAGTAGGCTTCTGTTTCCCAGTTTTTTCAGCTCAACCCCTAAGTTCCTTTTGCTCAATTATCTAGGTAAATACTGATGGCAACAGGTCTATGTTTTACAAAGTTTTGCTGAATACTAACATGAACTACATAAAATGTACATAATGAGATAACTAATCAGGGAGTCATTTGGTAGCAAATGGAAAAAGGAGCAAAATTAATTGATTAAACAATGAATTTCTTGACTCACATAATTTGAAAATCTAGGGGGATTTTCAAGCATGTTTCTATTCAAAGAATGAAACAATGTCACAAGGATTCTTGCTTTTGCCATTACATTCTCTGTATTGTTATGCCTCGGTTAATTCTCAATTCCCTTCTACATGGTAGAAAGATGGCTGCCTATACTTTTCAACTTTTACATTACCCTGACAACAACTCCAGTCAGGCAGGTCAGCGATATTTATTTCCAGTAGTTCCAAAAAATGTTCTAGAATACAGCTTCAGGGCTCTGATTGGATCACCTGGTCAAGCCTCAATTAATCATTGGAATATGATGCTTTAATTGCTCATGCCTGGGTCACATGGTCAGTTCTGGGTTTGAATCATCTTCACTCAAAATACATAGAAGGTGAATGGGAAAGCAAGAATGGTGAAAATATATGCTGGCCATACCAAAAATTACAGGGAGCAAAATTAGCTGGGAGCAAAGTTGGAGCCTCCTTTCTCTCTTCATTTTCCTATAAGTAGTTGTCATGGATTGATTATTCTTTAACATGCTAATGGAAAGGCATTCAAATAGTGGGTGGAATCACAGCATGGCATTAAATTTCACATGGACAAGTTCTTTCTCCAACTCCGTCTGTCTGTGGGGCAAAGACGGTAAACAGCAGATCCGTTTTCAAAATGGAGAAAGACCTGGATTATTCAGACTTTTTCTCGGTGTCTCTCTATTCCATTTCTCCTGTTGCTACCTTAAGTCATAGTGGTAACAGCCAAGCAGAGGTTTTGATGTTGTGGTGGAGGCAGAGTTTAGAAAAAGGAGATAGCAGTCTTTGTTAATAGAGTTAGGACAAAACCTTTACAGGGCTAACAAGTTTAAGAAAAGGGAGTATTCCATGAAATCCAGCTCCACCTTGGATTGCTGCTATTAGCTCTCCATGCTCTCCCTAGAATAAAATTACATGTTCACACCATTTTCCACGGGAATTTGCAGTGCCTCCCTCTTGAGGTTGAATATATTCCCTTGACACTCCAACTTTGGGCTTGGCTATGTGATTTGCTTTGACCAGTCCAGGCAGTGAGTAAAATGTGTGAGATATATCAGAAAGAAAATATGAAACATCACCATTCATCAGAGAAAGGCAAATTAAAACCACAATTAGATATCACTGCACACCTTTCAGAATGACTATCATCAATAAATCTACGAACAAGTGCTGGTGAGGATGTGGGGGGAAAAAGGAACCCTCAGGCATTGTTGGTGGGAATGCAGACTGGTGCAGCACAGCCACTGTGGAAAGAAGTACGGAGTTATATCAAAAAATTAAAAATGAAACTACCTTATGATCCAGCAAGTCTGTGAACAGAAGAAAAATGGTACTAGTCATTAGAGACAAGTTGGGTCAGACCTTAATCAGCCATCTCCATACCTGAGTGTGGCTTGATAGAATTCCAAGCCAAGGAACTCCAATTATAAGGGAAAATTTATTTAGAAAGTTATAGAGGTAGTAGAAAAGCCCTTGGAGCTTAGGAGAAAGAGGGAGACAGATACATGCCTTGATGTACAAAAAAGAGAAGACATTCTCCAGAAAAGGA
>PVKU01008220.1:0-76488 GCA_004027475.1 Anoura caudifer
TTCCCCCAAGCAAATTTGGCCCTTCTGGTGCTGATTTCCATGTGGGTGGGCTTGTGTATGTTCTAGGACCCTGTGGGTCTCTCCAACAAACTCTCTTGTGAGGCTGGGAGTCTTTCCTGACACTTCAACCCCCACAAGTGTTTTCATTTAGTGTTTTTAGGCTTTATTTCCTGGCGCTGGGGCCCTGGGTTGTGCAGTCTGTCTCATTGCTGGTTTTCACCTGGTTTATCTGCGCGCAAAGGTGCGACTGCTGTCAGCTGCCTTGTGCGCCTCACTGGGTCTGCTCATTGCCTCCGTGCTCCAGGTAACCACCGCATGTGCACCCGGGGTGTGCCAACCGCTGCCTGTGCATCTGGGACCACTAGCCACTGCTTTTTCCTGCTGTAATCCCTCTCCTCTGGTCGCTGACTCCACCCCTCTTACTGGTCTGGGTGAATCATTGTCAGACGTCCATACAATTCAATTTTCTACCTCTTCTGATTGTTTTCTCGGTTCTAAATTTTTATTGTCCTTAATTTTGGTTGTGAGAGGAGGCCCAGTGTGTTCACCTACACCTCCATCTTGGCTGGAAGTCCTAAGACAGAACTTTTAAAAAATGCCATTAGTTTCCATGTGAAAGATTTATTTATGATGTATAATTTTTTAGTGTGATTTGCTTTATTGCAATATTTGCTTTAGTGCAGTGGCCTAAAAGCAAATCCACAACTCTAAGCTATGTTTCTACAGGTTTAGCATAATTCTCATCAAAATCCCACCAGCAAGATGTATGTGTAGATAAGATTATTCTAAAATGTATATGGAAAGATAATGAAGTGAAGTACCTGAAACAATTTTGAAAAAGAAGAATAAAGTAAAAGTAAGTAGTCTCTTTGATTCCAAGCCTTACTGAACAGAGTAATTAATACTGTCTGGTGTGGTGAAGGTTCAAATACACAGCTCAATGGAAGAAAATAGACAACCCAGATACAGACCTACACAGAAATGTTCAACTGATTTTTTTCCAGTAACTCTCTTTTGTCCAACTGGTTGTTATCCTATGTTCTTTTTTATAAGTTTTATAGTTTTTACAGTACTTTTAAGTCCATGATTCTTTATCATTAATTTTGTATGAAATGTGAGACTTACGGTCGGTAGATCTGGGTTCATTGCTTTCTGTATACATATCCAATTGTTCCAACACCATGTTCATTGTTTTTGCTCCATGTAAAAGATCTAATTTCTAAACTAGCTTTGCATGTGTTAAAGCTAAATCTTCTTTTGCATTTAATGGCTGAATTCATATAAGTTCATATGTGAAAGTTTCTATCCAGGGTTATTTCTTAGCCATTATTCATATGCTTTTTTGAGAAACTATGTATCTTATTTTTCAGACAGAATTCTAAGAGGGCTTTTTGTTTGTTGAGTCAGGAACTTCACATGACTTTCTCTGGAATGGAAGGAAGGTAGTGGTTAGTTTTAGGTGTAAAGGAGATCTTCAAGTATGATCAACTTTTTAACTTCCTCTTTCTGTATAATTTCAGGAAATATATGCAGCTTTCCTTATCTACATGGGATTCTTATCACAGAATGACAGTGGAAGGTCTCAGAAATGAAGCTAACAGGAAATGAGAGGCCAGCATGACACTAGAATTTGCCTAGGCCAGTCAAATTATATCTAGGTCTACAATCCACCCCCATGTTATTTCCATGTATTATGTAAAGTCGGTATCCAATTAAGTGTATTTTTTCTCTTTTGTCTCAGAACCATTTTAGTCTGGTCCCCTCAGGTCCGCACTGTAATGTCTATTGTGTATATCTGAGGTTCTGTTTTGAGATGCTATGCAGCCGTGCATGTCTAATCCTGAATTGCAAGGTTTTCTACCTCTTGCTATCTGGTAGGTCCAGTCTTTTCCTTCTGTTCTCTTAATTTGCCTTGGCTAGTTTGGTCCTTAGCGTTTCCACATGAAATTTAGGATCAGATTTATCTGTAGACTCTCTTAGATTTTGAACACAGACAATCATTTTGATTCCAAATGAGGACAATTTTATCTTTTCTTTTCCACTCCTTACCTACGTTAGCTTATCTCAGTGAGTTAACTAGGTCATCCAAGACTATGTTGAACAGTAAGGGTAATAGTGGGGTTCTTGTTATTCCTGACATTAAAGAAAATGCTTCTGTTGGCTTTCCATTATGTATGATGTTTTGCTCTGAGTTTTTTGTAGAGACTGTATTAGGTTTAGGAAGTTTTTCTCTATTTCCAGTTTGCTAAGAGTTGTTTTTTTTTTAAAGATTTTTTAGCACAAATGAGTGATTAATTGTATGAATTTTTTAAAAAGCATTTATTTGCATCTAGTAAGAAGATAATATAAGTTATGATTTTTCTCTTTTAGTCTATTACTTTCATGTAATATGGAGGTAGGTGTTTTGGAGTTGAAATATCTTTCATTCCTGGGATAAGCCCTATCTTGTTATTGTATTTTATTTCTTCTTGTACACTACTAAATTTGAGTAGCTAATAAGTTATTTAGGATATTTATATCTATGTTTATAAGTAAAATTAATCTATAATCTTCCTCTTGTAATTTGACTTTTTCCCACTTTTTAATTCTCTGAAACTACTTGCAGAAGACAAGGATTACATTTCCCTTGAAGACTAAGTAAACTCACCTGCAAAGTCATCGAGGTCTTTTATGTTTCATGGGTGTAACTAATTACCAATTTGGTTTCTTTACTGGATATTGTTAGATGCAGGCTGTCAGTTTCTCTTTGATTTGATTGTGTTACTTTATATACTTCTTAAAATTTTGCCATCAAGGGTTTAAACTCAGTGACATAAAGTTATTTGTAGTGGTAGCTTATGATTTTTCATGATTTGCTTTATCTGCTATTATGACCTCTTTTTTAAGATTTTATTTATTTATTTTTAGAGAGAGGAGAAGGGAGGGAGAAAGAGGGGGAGAGAAAAATATCATTGTGTGGTTGATCCTACCACACCCCATACTGGGGACATGGCCTGCAACCCAGGCATGTGCCCTGACGAGGGATTGAGCTGATGATGCTTTGGTTTGCAGACCCATGCTCAATCCACTGAGCTACACCAGCCAGGGCTATTATGACCTCTTTTTATTTGTAATATTAATTATTTTTGACTTTTCATATATTTTCCTCTTTATCAGTTATACCAGAGGTTTGCAATTTGACCTTTTAAAACATTTTATAGAAATAGCTGCCAGACCCTAATTTCCAACAACACATCCCTCCAGTGCACTCCTCCCCTGCTCTTGCATGAGTGATTTCATTCTCCTTTATTCTGAAGAAGCCAAACTCCTGCCTGGCCCCCCCATCAGAATGTGGGGTCCTGCTCACTGTATTCATTTCTGTTCACTTTGGCCCAGGCAAAATTTATCTTGCTTTTAATCCTAACTATATATTTTCTTTTTATATTTCATTTTTTATTTTTATGTGCTTAAAGAAGGTTAGGTTTATTAAAGAAAATAATCTTCAGGATTTGAGTTCTGTCAAATTGCATAAAGCTGGAATCTCTCCTCTACTTGGGTAGAAGCTGTACCTCCCTTTCTTTCTCCCTCCCTCTCTCCCTTTTTCTTTTCCTTCCCTCCCTTCCTTCCTTCCTTCCTTCCTTCCTTCCTTCCTACCTTCCTTCCTTCCTTCCTTCCTTCCATGTTTACCTAGAGGAGTCTCCTGCAGGTCATCATGAGGGCTCAGGAGATGAGCCATCATTTTTAAGAAGTCATGAGGAGCTCACTATCTAATTTTTTTAAGTTGTGTATTCTTTTTATTTACTTTTTAAAAAATTTATTGTTGTTCAGTTACAGCTGTGCTGCCTTTTTCCCTATTGCTCCCCTCAACCCTGTCCCCCCAACTCCCATAGTTGATCCCCACCATTGCCCATGCCCATGAGTCCTCTATTCATGTTCCTTTGCTTGCCCCTTACCCTTCTTTCCCCTGTTACCCCTCTCCCCTCTGGTCACTGTCAGTTTGTTCTTTATTTCCATGTCTCTGGTTCTGTTTGCTCATTTGATTGTTTCGTTGATTAGGTTCCACCTATAGGTGAGATCATATGGTACTTATTTTTCACTGCCTGGCTTATTTCACTTAGCATAATGCTCTCTAGTTCCTTCCATACTGTCATAAAAGGTAGGAGCTCCTTCTTTCTTTCTGATGTGTAGTATTCCATTGTGTAAATGTACCATCATTTTTTGATCCACTCATTTACTGATGGGCACTTAGGTGGCTTCCAGCACTTGGCTACTGTAAATAATGCTGCTATGAACATTGGGGTGCATGATTCTTTTGCATTAGTGTTTCAGGATTCTTTTTGTTTGTTTGCTTTTGGGTTCTTAGGGTATAATCCCAGTAGTGGGATCGCTGGGTGGGAAGGCAGCTCCATGTTCAGTTTTTTGAGCTAATGCCATACTGTTTTCCACAGTGGCTGTACCACTCTGCATTCCCACCAACAGTGCACTAGGGTTCCCTTTTCACCACAACCCTGCCAACACTTGTTTGTTGATTTGTTAGTGATGGCTATTCTCATCAGTGTGAAGTGGTATCTCAATGTGGTTTTAATTTGCATCTCTCTAATGACTGGAGAGGATGAGCATTTTTCATGTGTCTATGGGCCCCCTGTATGTGCTCTTTGGAGAAGTGTCTATTCTCTCTTCTTTTTCAACTTATACTGTGTGTCAAGCACTGTATTTTACACACAATGTTTTATCACCATTTTACAGGTGAGGAGACTAAAGCTAAGAATAGGCAACATGCTTAAGACCATTCAGGTAGTAGATGGCAAGGGTGACTCCACAACCATACCTTCCCTTTGCCCTTGAACTTGTTCTTTGCTGCATTTCTTGGTAATGGCTGGGATATATTTTACTTCCATCCTTTTATTTCATCATTCTTATGAAATAAATTCTTCAATACAGTGAAATTATTGTTACAGAGATATAGTGCTAAATGCAGTAAGAGGGAAAATATATATTATTCTAGACACTATCTTCTATACTTATGTTTGTTGTAAATTTCCTTATCTATTTGCATTGGCCATAGAAACATTTACTTGAAATTCCTAATGTTAGTTTTTATACAAAAGGTTTACAAAATATAAAAAGGATTTTTAAAATCAGTAAATATCTCCAACTGCATTTACCTTTACTCTTTTTTAAAAAATTATATTTTATTGTTCAATTACAGTTATCTGCATTTACTCCCCACCACTCCTCCCCATCCGGGTACCTTTACTTTACTTATTTTATTTTATTTTATTTTATTTTTTTAGTTATAAAAATGTGCACATATATCCTGAAAAACAAAAGTCTTCAAGTTTGGGATTTGTAGATGTAGAAATCAAGAAAACATATTTTTATTTGATAGAAAATATAATTTTATGAGTAAAAACAAGAATGTGATGTACCAGTACAGCTTCATTAATGAGGTCTGACTGTTGAAAGGATGTTCTGGAAAGCTAGATAAGCATTTGTCAGATGTTCATGGGCCTGTGCCAAATCTTAGATTTAAAGGTATATTTGAAGAGAAATGTAGATAACTAGCAATCTATGCCAAGAGTTTTAAAATATCTTCTTTACTTGAGTGAAATAAAATATAAAATAGCATTATGTTGCAAATTAACAATGAGCAACCCCTTTGTTTTCATGCAGAATTCAGGAGTTAGACTTTAATATTTATGTGGCATTTGACCAAATGAGAAAAAGTTATATGCTTAAATTTTAATGTTGACCTTAATGGACTCATATAAATCTATATATACATAAACTGTTCATAAGAAAAATATGTAACTTCTTTATTGCCTTGGAACTATTGACCGATGACAACAAAAGTCAATTTATTTTTTCTTTTTTAAAAATATATTTGATTGTTTATGCTATTACAGTTGTCCTAATTTTTCTCCTTTCGCCCCCCCTCTCCCTGGATTTGACCACTCCCTCAGGCAGTCCCCACACCATTGTCTATGTCCATGGGTCATGCATATATATTCACAAAAGTCAGTTTAAAAATTATGTAAAATGCTTTTCAAATAGAAACTTCAACAAAGAATGACACTTGTCCCACTCTGAAGATTTGGGGAGGGAGGGGTTGAGATTTAAAACACAGATGAAGGAGCTGTAATGACTATGCTTTTTATTTCCTAGATAAGAATTTTTCCTTTATTGCGATTACATAAAATCTTTATTTTCAGAAGGAAATCTACTACTTTGCATTTTTAATTTATATTTTTGTACTCTCATATCTTTCCCACTATTTACTTCTAAGCTCAGCATTTCTAAGGGACTTGAAAATACTCTCATTGTAGTGACAGGCAATTCATTAGTTCCCAACTTTGAGCTTCCTGTATGCGTGCCTACTCACCAAAAGAATTTAGGGCTGTAAATCTTGGAATACTTGTTAGTTTAGTTTAGTGAATTCTTCTCTCTTTGAGAACATTCCCTCACATATTGATATGTGTGGCATGTATCACATTTCACTTGGGTGGGGACTGAACTGGCTAATGGGAGTGCGAAAGGACACAGAATGACTAGGGTGACTCTTTCTAACAAGGAGTACCACCTCCAGTCTACCTGGACACGGAGGACCTAGACCCAGAGAAATGGACTCCATAGGAATCACTATCATCCTCACTTCCTGTATCCTGAGGGGGTCTAGATAGGCAACCAGACAGTTTTTTCTCTCTATCATCCTCTCCACAGATAGACACCATGAATGCATGAACTTGAAATATGAACTTGGTAAAGCTAGATTTTTATGATTTGTGTTTGACCTTTTATGTGCTGTGATTTCAGATGGCACTTGAGGCTTGAGTTCAACTTTTCTTTTTATGTAATATTCTATTAATATCTTTGAAGACTTCCTTAGTAGAGAATAAAATATTTAAATTTGCTGCTTTAAATAATTGATTTATGATTTTTATCTGATGTTATTTATGATTTTTATTTATGAAATTACTATAATTATATTCATTTTTAGTGTGTTGTATTCACAGTGTTTATTCTCACTATAGAATCAATTCTAAATTATTATTATTAATAGCTAGTAATTACTAAGTGTTTAGCATTGTTCTAAATGCTTTACATGTATTACCTCTTTAAGTCCCCAAATCCATATTAGTATCTTTACCTATAAAAAGTAGAACTTAAAATTCAGTGAAATTTTGTTGACTAGACCAAAAATACACAGCAACTAATGGAAGAACTGTATTTCAAATGAAAATGTTTTTTCTCAGTTGCCTAATTATTATAAAATTACTATACAGTCTACTAGTAGTGCTTAAAAAGAATTAATTGTTTAACAACAATGGAAATGACATTATACAAGTCACATAACATTCACAAAATTAAAATGACCTACATCTAACCAATATAGCTAATGTTAGGAAACTCTCTGAAATATAAAGAAACTTTGCTTTCTTTCTTCCTTGTTCCTCTAATGAGAAAATGGAGAAATACGTTCAGCATTGTCCCATCCCAACCGAGGTCCCCAAGACAGGGCATATTTCCATGGTGCAAGCAACCCAATAGAGCCTAAAGCATGGAACAGTGAGAAAGAATTAGAGAGCAATGTCTCCCTAGGCCCTTGATTCCTAGCGCGGAAAGCCGTGGGTGAGGAGAGAGAGGGAGTCACAAGTTGGCATGGCTCATATTCCTGTCCCATGTACCCTGCCCTTGCAATACTTACCCAGCTGTCCTCACAAACTAGCTGTATCAGCAGAGCAAACAACAAACCAAATGTCAAACACCATCCATTACAAGCAGGACAAAAACATCTTAAAATAAAAACTTTTGACCATCCTCTGAAGGTTAGTGTGCAAATACCCTCCTACTGAGAAGCCTTTTTATAAATAAAATTTGAATTTGGTTATTTCACTGGAATGTTCCAGCTAGTTCTTAAAAAGAGAGTCACAATCTTCTTTCAAGTCATTCCCATATGTTATTATGATGGTGATTTATAATTCTGGTTTTAAAATACCTTTTAATGTCTCCAGTTATCTCAAAAGATGCCATAAAGTTTTCAAAATGTTCCCAAACAAAAATGCTGAAACATATCTAGAGGGCTGTAAAAATAATGTCTTCACTTTTCTCTTTCCAGAATTACATAATGCCAAGCTATAAACTCACATATTTTAATATGAGGGGGAGAGCCGAAATCATTCGTTACATATTTGCATATTTGGATATAAAATATGATGACCACAGAATAGAACATGCTGATTGGCCTGAAATCAAACCAAGTAAGTAGCACAAATAATAGTTGATGAAAATATAGGGAAAATATGTTTTCAGAATGTTTATTTTCCTCAGGTAAATGAAAAAAAAATAAAGGATTTTAATCTCACATAGATTTATATTGAGAAACAACAGTTCAGACAAGTTAAATAAATGCTATAAGACCCAGAAAATTTCCTGTTAGGGGTAAAAATACAAACATCACAGGAAGAGAATATAAAGATAAATGAATATAAAGTTTTGTCATAAGAGCTGAAATGGGGGAATTGATAGTGACCGAAGTCAATATCTGTGGCAACTGGAGTTGGATGGGGTTTCTACTGATATCTATAATGTTTTGTCAGTGATCAGATGTGCTGCTCCAGAAGAAAACCAACTCAAAATGGCTTAAATAATAAGGAAATGAATTGTATCACATAACTGAAAATTCAGAAGCAGAACAGGTTACAAAGGATGGCTGTGTCCGTTTTCCTCCTCTGTGTGTTGGCTGCATCATGGGCTTGGTAGCAATGTGTGTGCTGAAAGCCCCAGCCGCAGAACCCTGAAGAGTGTTGATAAGAGGATACATGAGGAAGAGTAAGAGAGAAAACTACTTCCATAAGTGTTTCCAGAAGAGTGAAGAAAAAACTTTTCCAGAAGACCTCAGCTAATTTCTCATGTCTCACTGGCTCACGCTGAGTCACATGTCCATTTCTGAATCAGTCATTGGCAAAGGGGATGGAGAGAAGCTTAGAACCATCTAGTCTGCCACTGAGTTGGGGGTGGAATCAGTTTTTATGAGGCACGTGACTATATGAAACACGGGTGTATACACAAACAAAACTGGGATCTGTTGATGAGAGAAAAGAACAAATGAGCAAATCAAGCTGGTAACCCGATTAAAATATGCTACATAGTACTCAGGACAATGAGGAAGAATTGGAAATGCCATTACAATGAACGAACAACAGCATGTGTTCTCAGTAAGCTATAAGTCATCTATTAGCTATGTTATCTAGAAATACTGACTAAATATTAATTATATGTGTAAAATCCACATATTTCTGACTGGATTGTTACAAAATCACATAGAGATGAAGATGAAGAAAACAACTATAGAGTATTTGAAGACTGTCTGACACTTGGTAGATGCTCTACAGGCTTGACTTAATCTAATTTCTCTAGCATGCCTACATGGAATGTATTATTATTTCTATTTCATAATTGGGATAACTATAAGCACACAGAGTTTAGGTATTTTTTCCAAGGTCACAGCCCTAGCAAGGTAGAGTTGATTTTTAAACACCAATCAATTTAATACTAGGGCCCAAGTTTCTTGTAGTAGTAGATAATGCCAACAACAATAATACCATGATAAATGCTCTATTAACAATAAATATTCCTGCATTCCTTTTGGAGTTCCTTAAAAGTCATTGCCTCTGTAATAATTTTTTTTCTTATCAGAGAATTTTTCTCTGCTAGGATAGAATATTTTATTTTCTGTTTCCATGAAACTTTGCTATTAATGTCCAAATATTTCTTGTAATATCAGAATTTTTATGTGGGGTTTTTAACTCTGTGAACATAATTAAGTCAATATGGTTTTCGAGTTGTGGAAATAATGCATATGGCAAATTACCCATTTTATTTTATTCTTTATTTTTTATTTATTTTAGATTTTATTTATTTATTTTTAGAGAGAGGGGAAGGGAAGGAGAAAGAGAGGGAGAGAAACATCAATGTGTGGTTGCCTCTCATGTGTTCCCCACTGGAGACCTAGCCCAAAACCCAGGCATGCACCCTGATTGGGAATTGAACCAGCAACCCTTTGGTTTGCAGGCCTGCACTTAATCCACTGCTCTACACTAGCCAGGGCCAAATTACACATTTTAGATATAAGGTTTTAGAATGCCTTATATCCTATTTTACCTTAACTTTTCCATATGTTATTGAAAATGGAACTGCTGCATTTTGTTAATATTTTTATAAAATTGAAAGGGAGCTTAAAGTTTGTAATGGCTATGTTATAGTTTCAAATAACAGAGACCCAACACAAAAATGGTTTAAAGAGGATAAAAATTTGTATCTTTTGCATAAACTCTCAATTATATACACTATAATTTAGTTTTTTCAAATATATATGGGAAAGCAATTAAATACTAAAATGGTTATAATTATGTGGTATGCTATTTTTATTTATCTTTAACATAGAATTTTTCTATAATATATGTTATTTTCTGACAAAAATATATGTTTAGATTATGAAACAAAGACTTACAGATAAAATATTAATATATCTGCTGTGAGTCTGTCCTAGTTCAAATAGTCCCTCATCAAAAAATGATTTTTTGGACTTCCAGCCAAAATGGAGGCATAGATGGACACACTGTGCCTCCTCTCACAACTAAAATTAAGGACAACAAAAATATAGAACCCCAAAAAAACAACCAGAACAGATAGAAAATTGAATTGTACGGAAGTCCAACAATGGTTCACCCAGACCGGTAAGAGGGGCAGAGTGGGTGGCTGGCGGAGAGGGGTCATGGCAGGAAAAAGCAGTGGCTAGTTCTCCCGAATGTGCAGGCAGTGGTTGGCACACCCCAGGCACACAGACAGCAGTTACCCAGCTTGGGCAGGCAACCAGCAGACCAAGCAAGGCACACAACGTGGTTGACCGAGGTCACACATTCATGTGTAGATAAACCAGGCGAAAACGGGCAGCCAGACAGACTGCACAATGCAGGACCCCAGAGCCAGGAAATAAAGCCTAAAAGCACCGATTGAAAATATTTGTGGGGGTTGAGGTGCTGGGAGAGACTCCCAGACTCACAGGAGCGTTTGTTGGAGACACCCCCAGGGTCCTAGAACATACACAAGCCCACCCACATGGAAATCAGCACCAGAAGGGCCCAATTTGCTTGGGGGAAGCGGCAGAACGGACTGGAATCCAAGAGAGAGCAGAGCAAGCACCATTGTTCCCTCTCAGACCCCGCCCCCACATACAGCATCACAACCCAGCAACTGGGCTGATCCACCCTGGTGAACACCTAAGGCTCAGCCCCTCACTATGTAACAGACGTGACCAGACCAAAAAAAAAAAAACACACACAAAACAAAACTCAAAACCAAAAATGGCTCAAACGGGAGAACAGATCAAAGCCCCAGAGCCAATTCATAGAGACAGCCAACCTATCAGATGCACAGCTCAAAGCACTGGTGATTAGGAAGATCATGGAATTGGTTGATTTTGGTCGTAAATAAGATGAACAAATGAAGGCTACACTAAGTGAAATGAAGGAAAATGCACAGGGAACAATAGTGATGGGAGGACAACTGGGACTCACATTAATGGAGTGGACCGGAAGGAAGAAAGAAACAACCAATCAGAAAAGAAGGAAGAAACAAGAATTCAAAAAAATGAGGAGAGGCTTAGGAACCTCCAGGACATCTTTAAACATCCCAGCATCTGAATTATAGGAGTACCAGAAGGGGAAGAGGAAGAGCAACAAGTGGAAAACTTATTTGAACAAATAATAAAGGAGAACTTCCCCAATCTGGCAAAGGAAATAGACTTCCAGGAAGTCCAGGAATCTCAGAGAGTCCCAAAGAAGGTAGACCCAAGGAGGAACACACCAAGGCACATCATAATTACATTAGCCAAGATTAAAAGAAGGAGAGAATTCTAGAAGCAGCAAGGGATAAGGGGACAGTCACCTACAAAGGAGTTCCCATCAGACTGTCAGCTGATTTCTCAAAAGAGACTTTACAGGCAAGAAGGGGCTGGAAAGAAGTGTTCCAAGTCATGAAAGTGAAGGACCTACATCCAAGATTGCTCTATCCAGTGAAGCTGTCATTTAGAATGGAAGGGCAGATAAAGTGCTTCTCAGATAAGGTCAAGTTAAAGGAGTGCATCATCACCAAACCCTTATTATATGAAATGTTAAAGGGACTTATCTAAGAAAAAGAAGATAAAAAATATGACAGTAAAAAGACAGCAAACTCACAGATATTAACAACCACACCTAAAACAAAAGGTGTTGCTTAGTTTTAAGCAAACATCTAGACCAGGAGCAGAAACACAGAAATGAAGATCACATGGAGGGTTAGCAACAGGGGAGTAGGAGGAGGAGAGAAGGGGAAAAGGTACAGAGAATAAGTAGCATAGACAATGGGTAGAAAATAGACAGGGGGAGGGCAAGAATAATGTGGGAAAAGTAGAAGCTAAAGAACTTATGACACATAAACATGAACTAAAGGAGGGGAATGTGGGTGGGAGGGGGTGTGCAGGGTGGAGGGGAATGATGGGGGAGAAATGGGACAACTGTAATAGCATAATCAATAAAATATAATTTAAAAAATGATTTTTTTCTTTTCATTAATTATTTATTTTAATACTTTCTTGTTTATGCTATTACAGTTGACCCATTTTCCCCCTTTTGCCCCCCTCCATCCAGCCCACCCTCCACTTCCTTAGTCAATCCCCACACTGTTTTCTATGTCCTTGGGTCCTTCATGTATGTTCTTTGACTAGTCCCTTCATATTCTTTCAGTCAGTCCTCGCCTCCATGCTTCTCCCTGACCACTGTCAGTCTGTTCCATTATTCCATGCCTCTGGTTCTATTTTGCCCATTAGCTTATTTTGTTCATTAGATTCCTCTTATAAGTGAGATCATCTGGTGTTTATCTTTCACTGACTGACTTATTTCCCTTAGCATAATAGCCTCCAGTTCCATCCACGCTGTTGTAAAAGTCAGGGATTCCTTCTCTTTTTTGTTGCATAGTATTCCATTGTGTAAATATACCACAGGTTTTTTATCCATTCCTTTACTTATGGGCACTTAGGCTGTTTCCAAATCTGACTATTGTAAATAGCATTGCTGTGAACACAAGGGTGCATAAATTGTTCTGAACTGATATTTTGGGATTCTTACGTTATATTCCCAGGAGTGGAATTGCTGGGTCAATACAAAACATGATTTTCTAAATCATAGCTCAACATAAGTCAAACTCTCCATATTACTCAGACTATGGCTTTAAAGAATAATTACTGTGACTCCTGATTAAAGCCTGAAAAATTAATGGAGCTTTAAAAAAAGGGTTTTTTTTTCAAAGAAATTAAATGGTAAGCATATATAAGTATATGAAATAACATATGGTATAATATCGAGTTTCACTGCAAACCTGGGCTTTAAATCTGGTTCTGTCATTAACTTTATAGCAGGTCTTCTAACAAACCACTCTATTTTTTAAAACTTAAAAAATGTAAAGATTCTATCAGCGGGTGCTTTATGTCCCCTTTAGAATAAATATTCAAGAATTCCATGATTTTTAAAATCATGCTTTGTAGCCCTGGCTGGATAGCTCAGTTGGTTAGAGTGTTGTCTTGATGCACCTAGATTGTGAGTTCAATCCCCAGTCAGGGCACATACAAGAATCAACCAATGAATACATAAATAAGTGGAACAGCAAATCAGTCTCTCTCTCTCTCTCTCTCCCCCCCCATCTTCCTCTCCCATTCCTCTCTTTCTTTCCCCTTCCTTTCTCTCTAAAAGAAATCAATAAGTAAAAATTTTTTAAAAATAAAATTATGCTTTGTTTTCACAATTATCAGTAAACAATGGAAGTATTTTAACTTTTGATTTTATTATGGAAGTTGATTCTTTGCTTGTTTTATTTTAAGCTCTTCCATTTGACAAAATCCCCATTTTGGAAGTCGATGGAATTTATCTTCACCAGAGCCTAGCAATAGCAAGATACTTGACCAAAAACACAGGTAACATGTTTATTCTGTTTTAGGATTTTTGATAATGAAAAAAATAATACATATATATCTCCAGTATTCATTAAATAACTTTATTATTGAACATTATAATGCAAAGAACAATGGAATCAATGCTAGAGAAGTATGAATATACCATATATCCTGATTTAACTTTCTTTTCCTTTTTTTGTGTGTGTGAGTGTTTCAACCCAGTTTATTTCTCCTCTAACTGAGGCATTGACTTTGAAAAAAAAAAACAGTTTGATTAGAATATAAGCAAGTGATGTCTCTGGAAGTAGAAAGGAAGCTTACTGAGAAAGTAAGTTTCAGGAGATAAAAGCAATCTTTAGTTTATAAAGTGAGTTTCCCATCCCATCCCTGAAGGACTTGCCTTTTTTTGAGAAAGAAAACCAAAAAATTTTTGTTTGGGGGAAACTGTGTCATATGTCAGTTGGAGGTGAGTGACAGAAGCAGCCTACATGGCAGCTTCTCCACCTGGCCAAGTCCCACGTCCTGGGGTTGAGCACACGCCATGACTGGACACATGGCGCTTACTGACTGCTAGGAGAGTCTGCTGCATTCTGTGTGCCATTCCCCTGTGCACCCTTGCTTGTCAGTTATTGCCCATCTTACTTGCAGATGGGAACTAAGGAGTCCCTTCTGGAAAAGATATAAAAGATGTCCATGTGGAGAGAAGTCAGATAGTAACATAACCTGTACAAGGATGTGAAATCTGTTCCAAATAGTCCTTGTGGAAGTATCTCTTCCTTGTTCTTTTTGGCTCCGAACATAATTTGCAGCACTTGGTGGGTGGGAGGGGAGGGAGTTGCTCTTCCAGAGCCACCTTGCTGTTCACCATGGGGAGGGAACATGGATCTGATTGGTTAAAGTCCATATTATGGTTTCTATGTCTTTTTTCATGCTTCTGAGTATCCTTATAATCATTACTCTAAACTCTCTGATAAATTGCTTGTCTCCATTTCATTTAGTTCTTCTGGAGAAATCTCTTCTTTTATTTGGGGTCTGTTTTTTTGTCTTCCCAGTTTGGCTGCTTTCTTTGTATTTGTTTCTATGTATTAGGTAGCTTATACAGACTCTGGTGCAGGTCTTCCTCAGACGACGTTTGTGGCTGGCCCTGGGCAACCTGTTTGAATCTATCAAGGATCCACAGTGTGTGCCTCCCTCTGGTGGGCCTGTTTGTGTGCAGAAAGAACCTGGCTGCACACTAAGGTTGGCTTTTACCAGCTCCTGCTCCAGGGGAGGGTCAGCTGCAGTCTGAGATGTCCACCTTAGTTGTTAAAGTTAATCAGTGATATAGCCTTAAACTGTAATCTGCAGCCTGGTTTAAACTCCACAGTGTGGGACAGAATAATCCCTGCAGGAGGCACTATTGCTTCCCTTCAGGCTGGTGCTGCTCTGCCTGAGAAAGGTGGCCTCTGCAGTATGAGGAATGCTCAGCACAGGGATCCTGGGGGCCGTTCCTCCAGTTCTCTCCCCAGAGCCTCCAGCCCCAGACTCTCCTCATACATCTCTAGTCCACTCTGATCCCCATTCTGGCAGAGCCCAGGATAAGTGGCTGCAAACAAAATTTTGTGCATTAGCTTTAAGAGGCTCTCTTAGTCTCCAACCATCTCTCCCTGGCAGACAGAAACCCTGCTGTCCTTCATGGCTGGATGTTATCTGAGTTCCTTTCCTGGCTGTGCTGCGGTAGGTTGGGGAGCCCAGCTTTGGGTTTAGACCCCACACTTCTCAGGGGATCCCTCTGGCCACTAAAATATCCCTTTGGCACCTTTTTGTCTCTGTGTGATCTTTGAGAGGTTTCTCTAACTTATTTTTAAATAAAAATTATTAAATAAAAATTCTTTAAATTCTATGACTAATCTGTTAACAAGTAGTAACAATCTACTTAAAATTTAAATATAGCAATTACCATATTTCTACATAGGGAGCATATATGTTATTCTACACAATCCCCATTAATGTATATTGTGGAGGGGCTCCACCCGCAGAGCCTCATCCGTCTGTCACGATTGAAAATAAGTCTACCAAGACATGATCTGCTTGGGGAAGAGAGGTGGCCAATCTCTCAAAGGAGAAGGGCCAAGAGCCCCTTCTTCAATGGCTTTTATTAGGTTCATAATACACAGGAATACAGGTAAAGCTCATCAATCAATGTCAGTCTGCAAGGATCAGACAATAGATAACATTTCAAAGAACTCTGAGCGTTTAATTGAGTCAGGGTCTGTTAGCTAAGGGGTTACAAAACTTTGAGAGCCAAACTCATTTCCTCCTCGACCCTTGTCATTTAAATGAGAGCACACTTAGCAAAGCAGTTTTCACAGGACTTTACGAATTCTTTCTTATGCCTGATCACCCCGGGGAGCTGCTCTGGCCAGCACAGGGCTGTACTGCCCTCCGTAATAGTTTCAGGCTTAAGTGGATTAGAGCCAGGAAGCAAGAGAGAAGGAAGACGTCTCCCAGATGGAAATGGGGACTCAGGCTATGTCAGAATAGCAGGGGGGTGAGGGTCCATCACCCCCTCTTTGCTGCAGCCCCCCCCCAAGTCCTTCCTTGAGGGCTTTCCAAGTGGTCATGCCTGGCTTGGGTTGCTCCTCCCTTGAGGGTTCTTACCTGTCATTGGCTAACTGACCAAGCATTGGGGGCCAGATATGGATGAAGAAAAAGTGGTGCTCCTGCCAGGGAGATAAGCTTTGTCTCCTTAGTGCTCAGGTCCTCTTGACAGAACAGACCCAGATGAAATGGGTCCCCTGGGCTCTTACTCAGCCTAGCCATGGGGTGGGGGTTACAGCTCCTGAAACCAGGCGGAACGGTTCCAAACAGTATATAGCATTGGTCATTTAATAAGACAAGACCTAGTCTCCTCTTCTTGTCCTTACTCTCTAAAGTCTAAATCATATATGTTCATGTGGATCATCCTGGAGATGTGTGAAGCCAGTTTTACATTTTTCTCATCTTGGTTTCTGGCCTTGAGACTGTATTGAAGTCTTTTCTCGTTTGTCTCCAGATTTCCTCCTAAATCTTTTCTAATCCTGTATTTCCCACTCTTCCCCTTCTGCTCCCCATCTCCCTTTCCACGACTTTCATCTAGGCCCATCTATTTCTTCTTTTCCTTCAGGCCACCTAATGCCATATTTTAACTCCTAATTCTAGCCATCAGTATCTTGACTAGCAGAGTTTACCTTATTAGGAGTTGTTTTTGAAATGCGGTGTCTGGGAAAACATCATAGTGACTTTGAAGTTAATGTGATCTTGAGCGCCTGCTTAGTTCAAAGCCCATCCTAGAGATTAAGTGAGGAGACATTGTTACGTTTCCTCTGTCTGCCCTTGGTTATAAGGCTTCTCTCCAGCTAGCGTTCAGTTGGTTACTCAGGATGATTTCTCTGCAGTTTATTTGCAATTCCAGATTACAACTGGTCCTGGGAGGAGGTTGGTGTAGCTTCCACTTTCTCCTCTGCCATCTTGGGTCTCTGTCCTGATTTAACTTTCTATGAGTTTACTAGACAATTAATTTTATTTTATATCACCCACTACCCTTCCTGCCCCACACCTCCTTGCTCCCAAATTCTTATTGGAATGGAGCTGAAAAATTGGACAAGTGTATCTGAAACTGCTCTTGCTACCATGTGCATCATAAGTTATCAGAAGTGATCGACAGGAAATTTATAAGGCATATGAAGTTTGAAGTTCTTTAGACCATTTAAATCATGTATTCAAAGTTCTTCATCCTAATCACACTGGAAAAATGAAAGAGGCTATTTGCTTAGCTTCTACTGAATGCCGTTTGAGGCATCCTAGGGAGTAGTTGGCTTCTGGGTTGGTTTGTTAGCACTTGTATCCACAGCATTGATAAAGAGAAATAAAACTGTTAGTTCTGGTCTTTGCCTGAAGCCCTTTCTCCCATTCTACATTCTTTTGTCTTCTCTCCCTGCTTATAATGCCCTAACATTTTTTTTTTTTTGAGTAGAAAGCTACATTTGGCTTCTTTTAAAGTCTTTTTTTCCTAATCTACAAAATCGCTATGCCCTGCTTCCAAGCCTATAACCCCGCAGCCCTGCCATAACCGCTGTGATCCAAGCCACAGACACACGTTTGGCTCACAAATAAAATAGGTCATAATTACTAGGCCTTTATTTCTGAACCAAGTAATGTATGAATGTTAAAAATATAAAATTTCTATGCACTAACACGTTTCAACAAATGAAATTCTTTGGAAGTTTAGAAGACATGGAGATTACTTCTGACTTTATGGAAATTTGACTTTGAAATGAAAATGACATGCAAGTTGAGCATAAAGGATACCTAGAATTTCAAAAGGAGGACTTGGGCTTGGGCAGTGTTTCTCAAAATTTATATGCGTCAGGATAACCTGAGGGCTCTTAAAACACAGGATGCTCAGCCTTGACTTCAGAGATTATGATTCAACAGTCCTGGGGTAGGGTCCCATTGTTCGCATTCTTAACAACTTTCTTTGTGATGTTGATGCATGCAGCCGTCCATGGAATTCTCTTTGAGAATCTCTGGGTTAGAACGTTCCAAGCAGAGAGAAAATGGCACAAGACAAAGAACACTTTAAATTTGCAGAGTAGAGTAGCAGAAAGAGATAGAAAATAGATTGGGATGTGGTAAGAAATATTCAGAGTATGGATGTCACTTTTTAAGCAATTGTAGGTTTTTGAAATTAAGACATAACTAGCATTTAACATTATATTAGTTTCAGGTATATAATATAATGATTCTATAAATTTATATATTGATAAATGATCACCATGATAGATATCGTTAACACCCATCACCACACATAGTTACAAATATTTCATGGGACTTGTTGAAGGGAGTTCAGGGGCCAAAAGATACACAGCACACTATCCAAAAGGAGGCTGAGCCAATGGGGCTGGACTTTAGGACTAAAAGTGTGGATAAAGGGTCATCTGCATAAAATTGATGGCCAGAGCCTTGAGCATAGAAGTGAATGTAGGGATGAAAGTAGAATCTATGATGTATTTGGAAGGACTTTTTCAAGTCATAAAGATCAGCCTCTGAGTATCACACACACAAAAGATAGAGAGTTTATAGAAGGACTCTAAAACACTAAAGCATTTCTTTCCCTTTAACAGCTTTGCTGAGGTGTGATTTATATATAATGCACTCATTGTCAGTACACAGTTCCTTCATTTTTAGTAAATACACACAATTGTACAAAAGCAATCTACTTTAAATTCTTCCACACTGAAGGATTTTAAATTGACAGCAGTGAGAAAATATTTAGAATGACCAATGATTTCTTAGCAAAATGATGATCAATGAATGAATGGCAAAAAAGAAAAAAAGAAACACTTCTATTATTTTAAAGGTATAGTTTCTAGGAACAAATGCTCTTGACAAAAACTTTCTGCAAAAATGAAAATAGTTCTTTTTTTTACAAAATAAATGAAAATATATATACAGGTTATTTATTCTGGTATTTCTTGTATTTGCAAAAGATTGGAAGCAACCTAATCAGTGGAGGGTAAATAAATTGTAGCACTTCTACATGAAATCCTATGGAGCTGATGAAATAGCAAGGATGGCCTTAAGTGACTTGTAAAAAAAAATCTCTAGGAAAAATGGGAGAGGTACATATGGATGGGATATTATACTTATTTTCGTAAAGAAACAATGAAAGCATACAAAGAAAACTAATAAAAATATGGTAGTAAGTAGGAGTAAAATGAAGTGGGTAGGGACAGGGTGGAAGTTCATCTTCATTGTCTACTGCTTCAAATTGTTTTGAATTTGTGAACTATATGAATATATTGCCTATTTGAAAACTAAGTTTTAATATAACAAATTAAATCTAACATATTTGTGAGCATAAAATGGCCTCTCTCTATTCCACAGATTTGGCTGGAAAAACAGAACTGGAGCAGTGTCAGGTCGATGCTGTCGTGGACACGCTGGATGACTTCATGTCACGGTTTCCCTGGGCTGAGAAAAAACAAGATGTAAAAGTAACGTGCTCAATTTGTGATTACTGTTATTAATCACATCCATTTGCCAGACATTATGTTAGATGCTCTTTAAGTCCCTTTTTCATCAAAATTAGACAAACTTATAGCTTAAAAATGTCAAATTATATTTAAAAGTTTAAAACAAAGTACAGTGATTCCCTGCCTAACTTCTCCACAATAACCCCTAAGATGCAATCTTACTTTTAACGCTTTTAGCTGTTTGTTTAGGATTTTCACATCTCTATTTTTCTATAAGATATGTAAAATGGCTTACTTTGTTTCACTAATTTTAGATTCTATGAGCTTTTTATTATAGTAATAAGAATTTCACTCTTACATAGTCATTCTCTCTGCTTCCTGTTCCCCTAAACTCTTGATGTAGTTGTATTAAAAATTTTTGGTGAAATCACTATTGAGTGATTACATTAGTATCCCCATGCTGTTGTTATACAGAGCTGTGCACTGTAGTATGCTTTGATAATACTTCCTTTCTCACTTTCCTCTTCAGAGTTAGTAATTGTCTTTCATTTGCTTTGTTTTGTTAAACCTTCCCACACTATCCAACAGCGTACCAATGCAATTATCCACAGAGTCCATGATACGATAATCTATTATTTCCATTATTTTCTTGGAGACACATGGCCAGAGCCCTTCACTGTCCTCTGCAGGGCTGTCTAGGCTTCCAAACCACAGTCGACATCATGCTTCCCTTCACTGCCATCCCAACGGCATCTTTCCCTTGAGTCGGAGTCCTGTCTGCTGGATGCCATCCTCTGTCTTTTTTCCCTCCTTTGTTTATTTGGGGCACAGCCACCATCATTGCAAAGGTTAAAATAAAGTTTTGATGACAGGAGATATGATGAGGGAAGGCAGTATGTATAGGTCCCTCTTTGGAGACTCTGGTTTGGTTGCCCTGTGTTGCTGATGCAGAGTTGTCGTCCTGGAATCTCTATTGTCATTTTGGATGCTTCTTTTGGTCCTTTCCTGGGCTCATTTTCCTGTTTTCTGTCCTTGTTAAGTACAGCGATCCTCTAACGGCTTACTGAGCATAGGAAAAGTTTGGGGCCTTTCAGCTTCATATTCAGTTCGTAATTTGGCTGAGTATAGAATTCTATGTTGAAAGCAATTTTTCTTGGGTATTTGGAAAGTATTCCTCTATGGTCTTCTAACTGTTGAGAAGTCAGAATCTGATCTACTTACTGATCTTTTGTATGCCACCTTTTCCTCTCTCTCTGAAGGCTGGTGGGCCACTGGCCCTGGAGCTCTGAAATGGAGCAGTGGTTGGTCTCGGTGTGATCCTCTTTTACTCGCGTGCTCTCTCTTTTCTGGGCCCTTAAAATCTGGGATTTGTGTACCTTATTTCTAAGAAATTTTCTTTAATTATTTCGCTGATAATTTTTCCCCTTTTCTCTGATCCATTATATCAGAATTCTCATTATTCAAATATTGGATCTTTGTTGCCCATTCTTTTTTGTTTGTTTGGGGTTTTTTTTTTTTTTTGGTATTACTTTCAGGAAGAATTCTTCAGCTTTATTCAATAACCCTTCCCTTGAGTTCTAAATGTCTGATATTGTGCTTTTAAATTTTAAGAAATCTTTCTATGATGTCCTCTGTTTTTAAAAAAATATTATTTTGCATTTATTTAATGGATACAATATCATCTCCCTACCTGTTGTATGATGGTTAAAAGTTGCCATTTTTCCTTTGTTTTGGTTTCTGTCTTTCCCCAGGTGTCAGACCACCCTTTATAATCCATGATGAAGAGTAGAGAAATTCAAAAGTTTACTCATAAAAAAAAAGTTTACTCACAGTTCTCAGGATATGGATGCAGTTTTTTGATTTTGAGCATGACTAGGCCATTTGAAGGCTGGGTACTAGCTTCAACTATCTCCTCTTGCGCCAGAAAGAGTACTAGAGGAAGCTTTCAGTCTCCTGCCCCAGATGTAAAGGCCTGGCTGCCAGCATTCTGGGAGACAAGAAGCAAAGAGAGAGCTAAGAGTCTCAGAAGTTGACATTCAGTATACCTGTGTTCATTTATACTCCTTATTTTAAAAACGTGATGTATGACAACTCCCAACCCAGAGATCATGTGTCAGCCTTTCCAGCCTTCTGCTAAGTTATCTAGCAGCATAAAATGAAGGAGGAATTCTTATGCTAAAATGACTTTTTTCAGTTTTCCACCAATCCTTACCTTATCCTTTCCCTTGCCTCCTTACTCCCAATTCTAGATGTATCCTGCCATTTCCTGAACTTTTTGAGGGTTTCATGGGGTAGATAGTGCTAGTTTTGGGCTTTCCCTTCACCCATCTGCTTTACAGCTTCAAATTGTGTTTGTTCAACCCTTCTCCAGTTTTCCTCCTACTTGTGGGTTCTATCTTTTCAAAAAGATGCATTTACTGTAGTTTGGAGAATATATATACACACATATATTCCCCATCTTTATCCAGAATTGTAAATAGACCTTAGCTATGCCCCATTATAGCCTCTAGTGGTTTCCTGCAGGGTACTCATCACAACCCATATTTTAAAATGTATTTACTTGTTTGTCTCCTCCAGTAGGTCACACCATGAGGGGAAGGACCACCTCTGCATTATTCCCTGGTCTACCCCCACATCTATCTCAGCGCCTCATTTTAGTAGGCACGAGGTATTCCTTGACTGAGTGATAGGAAGAGCCAAACTGATCAAACGCTCGCCAGGGCGGGTGCTGCTCTCACCACTTTGCGTGCACCACCGCAGTCAGTCAGCCCGTCTTCCTGGAACAGAGGTGCTTCTGATTGTCATTCTCACGTCGCAGATAAAGCGACTGAGAAACAGTAGCCCCACAGTTGCCTGTGTCACATAACAAGTCAGCCTGGCTAAAACTCTTAGCCTCACCATCTACACATACTTTTTCCTAAATTAGTGACTAATTCCCAAAGTAGCTCCTTAGGGAGAAATGTTTGTTATCCTTAATTTCCAGATGAAGAAATTAAGGATAATTTCTTAATTTCTGGTTCATGGAGTGTAGGTCACTTCCTAAGCTTATTTAGCCACTAAGTAGCACACAAGAATTCCAACCCCGTCACGCTGACTCAGCGTCCGTGTTCCTGACTACCGGGTGCAGTGTCACCTGGGTATGAGTATTTTGTGCATTTCGTAGCTGAAGGCCTACATCCAAAAGCTTTTGGATATAGAACAGAACAGATGGCAATCTTACAAATTTAAGCATATTTATCCCAAGCACTGTTTATTCAATAAGGATGTCCTGATTTGAATAGAGATATTTAAAACATGAAAGTGTTCGCATTTACTAATTCCATGACCTAAATGTAAGGTGTGTGTCTATCTTCACACCCACAACTAATCAGGAGAAAGTCTTAAATGAAAGCTCAGCTTTGATGACAGAGTCAGAATTTGCACTCCAGAGTCAGAATACCAGGCTTGAATCCTGATTCTTTTCTCACTAGTTGTTACTAGGCTACCTATCAATAGTTCAAATTCTTGTCTATAAAGTAGGGATACCAGAGAGTCCACTTGGAAGTGTGTTGGGAGGATTGAATGGCAACAAGTGCCCACGATGAGGTAGAAAGTACTATAATTATTACAGTGTCATTGTTTGGTCCTGTGCTCATTGTTTTTTCTTTTGTCAGATGTGATACATATATTTTACATATCCTTACAAATATAGCACAGACAAGTAGACACCTAATCCCCAATTTAGGGAAAAGTATATAAAGATTTATCCTACGTGCCAAAGACCCCACTGTTTGGCAGTCTGGCTACTTATGGGCTTACCCTGATCTATTTCTCTGTTTCATAGCTTTCTGTGGCCAACTCACAGAGGAAAATGTTCTTTGAATGTTTATGATAAGGGTGACATTACACTTTTGTATTAGAATAACAATGCTCTTACATATAACATTGACCTCAAAAAAATTTTACAGAACATAATCCAAGTTCATGACTAAATCATATGAAGGGATAGCCTGTTTCAGAAATGTTGGAAGTAGCTACAGACTGTCTGATTAATAAGCAGAACCTGGCTAGTATACAAAGAAAACTGCATGGTGCTTTTGTGTCATCCCCTAGTCTCCTTTTAGTGGGTTGCATTGCTGCCACCTTGTGGTCAGGCAGAATTTTCAAAAGCAGAATATTGATTCAATGAAGATGAATAATGAATATAGTTCTCTTATTATATGTGCTTTAAAAATCTATCACATATTTTTAGGAATTACTATAAAGGACACATGGACAAAACCAGGGGGGAGGGTGGAAGCAAGGGAGGGAGGTGGGTTTGGCTTGGATGTGGGGGGGAAGTTGTGGGGAGAAAATGCAGATGACTGTAATTGAACAATAATAGAGTAATTTAAAAAATCTATCACATATACATAATCAAAAATGTTTTCATATTGTTAATAATTCCATTTCCTATTTTTTAAATTAATTTAAATTTAATTTAAAAGGCAAAATAATGTCTCTGGATATTGGTCACCTTGATAATCTTTCATCTTACCACTACATTTCTTTGGTTATGCAATATCTGGTTCAGTTTCCTCAACTGAAGAACAAGGGTGGGGGTGGGATGGAGGGCGAGCAGGATTGAAGGAATGCTCATGGCTCTTTTCCAATATTCTATGATTTTAGCAGTGTGGATTTAAAAATAAGGCTTCTAAAAGTCATTTAATAGAATGCCATAGTAATGCCTTCTCAGGATGAAAGCCCCCTGCCTTATAGCTTTCTGGAGGAAGCAGTACATTGCAGAGTCCACCAAATGCAAGAGTGGCTGTCTAGGATCTGTAAGAAAATGCATTTCAAAAAGTATACACCTGGGGGAAAAAGGATGTGTAATCCAGTTTCATCTTTACTTAATTTATTTTGGTGAGTATTCTTTAAAATGGCACTTACACACTAATGATGATGCTGTTTGCTTATTCATTAGACTGAGATGACTCACCAAACCTGTCTAGAGAGCCTGGGCTGAAGGAGAGGTCAATAGCAGGGAGAGGAGATTTTTACTCAGCACTGCATGAGCACAAGCATCGCTGTCCCTGCAGCCATGGAGATGCACATTAGAAAAAGCCACCGAATTATCCCAGGGAGCAGACAGGAGTTTTTAGAAAGCTATCCAGCAGCTACATCCCATTCCATTCAACTCTTTCCTGTTTCTAGCTATTCTGGGACAGCCACGTAGACCAGACGTTTCCAGCTGACGCTGAACTGAGCTGCAGGAAGTGCCGCACAGCTCTGCGCCCTTTGTGTCAGCTCAGAAATTCTGAGTAAGGGGCAGGAGAACTCTGTTTTATTTAAAACTAAGATTATATTAACCATGGAGAACTTTATGTACCAAGGTGGTATAGAACAGTGGAAAGAATATAAAGTCAAGATAATGACAAAATTTCCAGCTTCAGTTTACAAGATCTGGCAAATATGTATAAATATGTATTGATGCTCTTGCAAATATAAGGCATTATGTTATAGTAGTCTGTATTGCCTAGCTAAGTCATCATAATAATAGGAAGTAGATCAGCAAATTGTTGAAGTAGTTATCCGCTACCTGAATTACTTTAATAAAGGCTGGATTTTCTTACAGGCGTACCTCAGAGATATTGCAGGTTCAGTTCCAGACCTCTGCGATAAAATGAATATCTCAATAAAGCAAGTCACACTTTTTTTTTGTTTTTCTAGTGCAAAAAAAATTATGTTTATACTATACTGTATTCTATTAAATGTGGGACAGCATTATGTCTAAAAAATGTATATACTTTAATTTAAAAAATACTTTATCACTAAAAATTGCTGACCATCCTCTGAGTCTTTAGTGAGTCATAATCTCCTGCTGGTGGAGGGCCTTGCCTCCGTGTTGACGGCTGCGGACTGGCCAGGGTGGCGGCGTGGCCGTGGCACTTCCTACAACAGGCAACAATGAAGTTTGCCCCATTGACTGACTCTTCACTTGAACTTTTAGAGGCCATTGTAGGTTTGTTAATTGGAATAATTTCACTATCGTTGTGTCTCAGGGAAACTGAGGCCTGAGTGAGCGAGAGAGACTGGGGAGCAGCCACTTGGCAGAGCAGTCAGGACACAACGTTCACTGAACAAGTTAGCCGTCTTATTACATGGGTGCAGTTTGGGACACCCCCAGAAAAGCGCAATAGTAACATCAAGGACCACTGATCACCTCAGATCACCATATCAAAAACAATAATAATGGTAAAGTTTAAAATATTGTGAGAATTGCCAAAGGGGACACAGAGACAAGAAGTGAGCAAATACCGTTGGAAAAATGGTGGTGCCACAGACTATTCAACACAGGGTCGCCACGCAGCTCCAATTGGTAAAAAGCACACTATTTGCAAAGAGCAATAATGAAAGGTACAATAGAACAAGGTATGCCTCTATAGGTCATTTATTAATATTAATCATTACATACATTTTAAATAATATCATTGAGTTTGACTTACTTTTTCATTTTTTTAAATTATATTTTATTGATTATGCTATTACAGTTGTCCTGATGTTTTCCTCGTGGCTATCTCCACCCAGCACCCACACTCCCTCAGGCCATCCCCACACTGTTGTTCATGTCCATGGGTCATAACGTATAAGTTCTTTGGCTTCTCCATTTCCTACGCTGCACTTTACATCCCCATGGCTATTCTGTAACTAACTATTTGTACTTCTTACTCCCTTCACCTCTTCACCCATTCCCCCAAATCCTCTCCCATCTGGCAACCATCAAAACACTGTACCAATGATTCTGTCTCTATTCTTGTTTGCTTAGTTTGTTTTTTTAGATTCAATTGCTGATAGATTTGTATTTATTGTCATATCACTATTTGTAGTTTTGATCTTTCTCTCTTTCTTAAATAAATCCCTTTAACATTTCATTTACTAATGGTTTGGTGATAATGAACTCCTTTACTATTTTTTTTGTCTGTGAGGCTCTTTATCTGCTCTCTGAATCTAAATGATATCTTTGCTGGGTAGAGCAATTTTGGCTGTTGGTCCCTGCCTTTCATGATTTTGAATATTTCTTGCCAGTTCCTTCTAGCTGGTTTCTCAAAAGAAGCTTTTAAGAAAGCTTCTCAAAACCAGCTGACAGTCTAAGGCACAGGTGGCAAACACAAGGCCCACGGGCTGAATCCGGCCCTCCACCTTGTTTCTACCCAGCGGCAGCACTGAGCTCTCGGTTAACTGTTAAGGAGTAGTTACATTTATACAGTCCTCAAATTACATTCAGCCCTTTGCAGGCAACCGCAAGGCTGATGTGAGCCCCGGTGAAAATGAGTTTGACGCCCCTAGTCTAATGGGACTTCCCCTGTAGGTAACTAACTTCTATTCTTTTGCTGCTTTTAAGATTCTCTTTTTATCTTTAACCTTTGGCATTTTAATTATGCTGTGTCTTGGAGTGGTCCTCTTTGGGTATAACTTGTTTGGGACTCTCTGTGCTTCCTGGACTTGCATGTCTATTTCCTTCACCAAATTAGGGAAGTTTCCTTCCATTTTTTTTCAAATAGGTGTCCAATTTCTTGCTCTTTCTCTTCTCTTTCTCTCACCCCTATGTGTAAATGTTAGAATGCTTGAAGTTATTCCACAGGCTGCTAATACTATCTTCGTTTTGAGGGGATTCTTTTTTCTTCTTGTTCTGATTGGTTGTTTTTTGCTTCCTTATGTTCCAAATCATTGATTTGATTCTCAGTTTCATTCACTCTACTATTGTTTCCCTATGAATTATTCTTTATTTCAATTAGTGAAAACTTCATTTCTCACTGGATATTTTTTATGCCTTTGAGGTTCTCACTAATTTCCTTGAGCATCTTGATAATCAGTGTTTTGAGCTCTGCAGTCAAGAGATTGCTTATCTCTATTTCGTTTAGCTCTTTTTCTGGAGTTTTGATCTGTTCTTTCATTTGGATCATGTTTCTTTGTCTCCTTGTTTTGGCAGCCTCACTGTATTTGTTTCTATGTGTTACATAGAGCTGTTATGACTCCCTGTCTTGGTAGTGTGGCCTAAGGTAGTAGGTGCCCTGTAGGGTCCAGTGGCACAGCCTCCCCTATCACCCAAACTGGGTACTCAAGGTGCACCCTTCATGTGGGCTGAGTATATCATCCTGTTGTAATTGAGCCTTGATTACTGTTGGCAGGTCAATGGGAGAGATTTACCCACACCAGACAGTTGTAAGAACTGGCTGTGACCACTGACCACCAACCTTCTTCCTCCATGAAGGATCAGCTGTGCAGAGGCAGGGTGGTGGTGCTCTGATGTGGTCTGTAGCTGTCCACTCAGTATGCAGGCTCTGGGGTTTCCTGGCTTATGCAAGCCAAGGCCAGCCCCCACCTGTGTTCTGCCTGTGGCCACCCTGCCTGAGCTAGAAAGCAATCTGAGATGGCTGCTCCTTGGGCTGCTTCCAAATCTTGGCTATTGTAAATAACACTGAAATGAATGTAGAATTGCACATATTCTATCAAATGAGTGTTTCAGACTTCTTTGGACATACTCTCAGGAGTGGAATTGCTGGGTCGTAAGGCAGTTACATTTTTAATGTTTTGAGGTATCTCCATACTGCTTTCAACAGTAGTTGCACCAGTCTGCATTCCCACCAATAACGTAAAAGGGTTCCCCTTTCTCTACATCCCTGCCAGCATTTGTTCTGTTGATGATAACACTTTACAGGTGTGAAGTGTAATCTCACTGTGGCTTTAATTTGCATTTCTCTGATTAGTGATGTTAAGCATTGCTTTCATGTCTATGGGCCATCTCTTAGGTGCAGTGTCTGTTCAAGTGTTTTGTCCAGTTTTTAATTGGATTGTTGTTTTCTTTGGTGTTGAGTTGTATACATTCTTTATAAATTTTAGGTGTTAACCTCTTACCAGATGTATCACTGGGGAGTATGTTCTCCCATTCAGTTGGTTGTCTTTTCATTTTGTTGATGGTTTCCTTTGCTATGCAAAATTAATTTCTTACCTGCAGTTATGTTATTGAACTTTAAAGGGAATGAGGCTAAGAAAATGGGAATTTTAGAAATGTAAAAACATGATAAAATCATTTTATTAACAAAAATTAAGATAAAATCATGGAAATATTTTATGGGTGAAATATTTAGTCATTATATAGAAAGAAACGATAAGAACTGGTGACAAAAATACTTATTTTTCAATTTATGAATAATAAAGATTTATTGAGAATTAGACTGCAATCTCCATAATGTCATACATTTTTAAAAAAAAACAACACTTAGCTACTTTTCTTCCTTTCTGAACTCACATGGAAAAATAAAGAAAAATCTAAATCTTCAAATCATATTATTTCTTTTTCTTCCTATTATTCTTGAAGTAATCTTTTTCTTTTTCTCTTAGGAGCAGATGTTTAATGAGCTCCTTACATGTGATGCACCTCATCTTCTGCAATATTTGGACACATACTTGGGGGAAAAAGAGTGGTTCATCGGTAACTCTGTATGTTTTAACATCTTAAAATATATAAGTAAATATATAATAGTTTCATTTATGTGTGAAGATAAAGACTTATAAAACCTTACTGAAAAACAAAGTTACACAGACATAGTAAGAGAATAGCAATAAAAGCTAAAATCTTTTGAATTAAGCTTTTATGAATTAAGCTTAACTTTGAAACCATAAATTAAAATATTTTATGTAATTATATAACAATAACAAAAATATTTTAAAAAACTATGGTTGCAAAGCCAAAGCACAATGAAACAAATGAACATGTGTCAAATTGCTGCAGAGAGTATGCAGGGAAGTGCCTATATGCTCTGTGAGTGAAGAACTACTTTAAGAAATAGTATTATAGGTAAAACACAGTAATTTGACTATATATCTCATAGATATACTCTTAGGACAATAAATAAAAATCGTACATCATTTTCAGTAATTATATTTCCGGTGGTACTGGGACAGTGGCATTATTTTTCTGCTATCAGTGTATCTATATTGTGGGTAAAGTAATAAATTTCAGGGATGTCATTGAGAAACAGGATCTTTTATGTGAGAGAGAGACAGCAGAGATGTAAGGTCGGTGAGATTAAGTAAGCACTCTATTTCTGAATGTGAACTAGATGCAACAGTATAAAATCATGATGTACTCTATCCTGGGATAAATAAAAGTGCATTTCGTGTCTCTTTCTTGAAACAATGACCAATACTGTTGTCCTGGGCACTCCTAAGCCTGAGATTCTGGTCTTCAAATACTAAAAGGAACTAGGGGTTCTTTGAGAAAGGCTCATTCTCAATTTGGGACAGGAAATGTGAAGATGAAAGAGGAATTCCTTGTCATACCAGAAGGAAATAAATTATCAGACAACTGGGGCTGTGTCAAAAGATCTCAGAGTCAACTTGAAGAGGCTCTTACTGGCCAAAGACACACCAAACTGTGATGAGAATATTAACCACATGGATTGAAACAAATCAAAATGAATGAATCCATGAGTATGATGTCACCACTACAACCAAATACACACACACACACCAAAGTTTCACTGGCTAATTTTAGAAGATGCTATGGAGCCAAATTATTGTTCTGAAAACTGTCTAAAACAAACATAAAAGTGGGGAAAGGGGTTGAATAAAATCTATTGTATCTCAGGATAACAAAATTTGATAGCCAAACTTTGTCTTCATAAAAGCATTTAATAAGTTAGAAGGAGAGGTTAAAATAAGATATCACCATTTTCCAGCTCCTGATGATTTAATGAACTTAGGCATTGAGTATCAGTAATTATTAATATAAAAAGTGAGACAACCTGATATTATGGACCGACTGGTAGAGGAACATACAACCACCTATGAAGTAGCTATGCCAAAAAATTCAAATCTAAATCTGATGTAGATTCTGTGGTAGGTCAGGGTCCTTGCTTTTAAGGAGACTGCATTCTAGAAGACAAGACACATACTGCTTTTTGTGGCTCTTAGTGACCTATTCTGTTCAGTCGGCTTGAGTCCTCCTGGAGTGACAAGCAAACTTTCCACATCTTAACTCATAACTTCCTGCCTCACCACACACCCCTGCATTTCTTCCCACTGACTCTGCAATAGCCTTTCCTAAAATGTCCCTCTCCCTGCCCTACTGATTGAACAATTTCCAAGGACTTGAAGTGTTTCTTGTTTTGTATGAAATTTCCCTTTGTGAACTTTCTCCTGAGTCCACCTCTTAGCACTCTCTGCCTTCCTCACCATGTTCCAAACGCTGGTGTTTTCTGTTCCTGAGACACAAGTCCTGCTCCCCCCAAGCGCCTTTACACTTGCTATTCCCTCTGCCTGGAATGTTTACTCCCAAAATAGCTACACATTTAGATCCTTTTTATCATTCAAACTGTGGCGTAAATGTTACCTCTTAAAGATCTTCCCTCCCTGACCACCCAAGAGTCCCTCTCATACTTCACTTTTTCTTCCTGACCCCATTACCACATTTGTCTGTCTTCCTGCTTCTACAATGAAAGCTGCATCAGAGACGCAGGGGCTGGCATCACCTCTTGCTCTCCCATTAATCCCAGCACCGAGACCTGAATGGAGCACACAGTAGGTGCTCCAGAAACATGTCTTCACTGAACTCTGACCAACACTGTCCAGGTTGACAGATGTAAGGAAGTTCATAAAATACTAACAATAAGTGTTATCAAATTCTATACAAAAACAAAGCTACTAGTCCAGATTTAAACTTCACTCTTTGAGCAAAAGTAATGTCATCCAGATTAGTTTTAGTCACAAAGGGGGAAAAAATGTATACAAGGGTAGGGCTGGACCATCATCACCCCAATACAGTGGCCAATCCGACAGTTCCACCTACAGCCAGACACCCTTATGTTAAGTCTTCTGATGCGATGCACCCTAATGTGTGTGAGCCAGAAACACTAACCTGAAACTGTGAAGTCTGCAGGGATAACTTGCACCCTGTTCCTTTACACCCTGTGGTATAAAGCAACAAGGTGAACAAGAAGACAAGATCATCATACAAATCCTGAAGACAGGACATTGTGTAGGACTAGTGCAGAATATTCAGTAATTCAGTGACATGAAAAGTGTTCTGAATTAAGAGAGTTGAAACACGAGATCAGATGAAATTTATGGTCCTGGCATCGATTCTGCTTTGTCCTATGAGGAACATTTTTTGGAGCAGATGGAAAAGTATTGATTGGGTACTAGGCAAGATAAAAATGTAGTCAGAGGGGTGGAGATTAATCAACTCACAAAGAAATATGTACTGTAATATCTTATGTTAGCAAAAATGCACACACACAGAGCATACCTTACACACAGAGGTGTTAATATTAGTAATTTTGGGTGTTAGGACTATGTTGTCATCTGTAATTTTCTATCATACATGTTACCAGACCTTGAATGCCAGATTCTTGAGTCTCAACATCATAGAAATGAGCACTGAACTCAGTGCAGGGTTGAACAGACTGAGCTTATTGACAAGAGCTGTGCACAAGGGAGTTGACCCAAGAGGAGAAGCTGAGCTCCCAAAGGGGCTCTGTGGCTGGCTCGCACAGGGGCCTTTGGGTGGGCACAGGACTCTAGAATGCGGATGAGGTCAGTTGTCCCACGGATGGTCATCTGGTGGCGGTTGGTCCTGGGGTGATCACAAGTTGTCTTCCATGGTCAGTGGACCACTCAAAGGGCCTCTAAAATAAGGTTTACTCAAACATTCTAGTTACCATTTAATTGACAAAGCAGCACTGAATGTTACTGTTGTACATCCTTTCCTTTAAGGATGTGGTAGGCTAATTTCAACTACGGGATTTTACTGAAAGCAAGGGGACCTAGGCCTCTACGATATAGTTCTTCAGGTCTAGATGGAGTCCAGGGGTAGCCCTTGTAACTGCCTCACACACATTCTACTTTTGAAATAACAAAAGGTGACTTTGAATTAAAAAGAAACTACTTTTAGATTAATAAGCTATAGCTTTTATGTTCTAATGGAAATTTGTGTTTCCTTTAACCTAGGTAACTTGGGCAGATTTCTACTGGGAAATCTGCAGTACTACACTTTTGGTCTTCAGACCTGACTTGCTGGACGTCCATCCCAGGCTGGTGAAGTTACGGGAAAAAGTCCAAGCCATTCCTGCCATCGCTGACTGGATACAACGAAGGCCCCTAACCAGACTGTAGGAGACGTCTGCTGCCTCCACTTGGTTGTTCCTTACAGCTTTGCTGCCCTCAGATAAGACGCTGAACGAGCCTGCCTTATAGACACATGCACTGCACCCCCACCAAGGCTTTCTCCTCTGCCATATTCTGCTTGAAAAGAAAAAAAAGCAGTTAGTTGCTGGTATCTTTTTTCTTTTCTTTCCAGAATAGTTTCATATCATTTACAACTGAGGAAAATTAGTTTAAACCAGGCCTTGCTTTGCACGGGTTCTCGCATGCATAAATTTGAGTCACAATAGCTTATTAAATAATACATTCCCCCCCAAAATGGTTTGGACTTCAGTTACCATGGTGTATTAACAGTGGGTAATTGCATAACGTATGAACTTTGCTGCTAGCTATTCAAGTCCACAAATCACTATGTAAATAAGGTGCACAGCATGACCAAGACCCCTGAAGTCACTTCTTTCAAAGTCTGTTGTTAGGACCGGGCACTGCACACCTGTTTGTTATTCACACACTGTCGGTCAAGTGTGTAGGCAGCATTGCCCACTTGCTTCTCAGTGATAAAGCATCTTGACATTTTATGCAAATGAAAAATTGAAAAAGGGAACTCACCAACAAAGATGGAAGTGCAATAAAGAAATGAAAAGTGCCCTGGCTGGTGTAGCTCAGTGGATTGAGCGCGGGCCTGCGAACCAAAGGATCACAGTTCGATTCCCAGTCAGAGCACATGCCTGGGTTGCAGGCCAGTTTCCGGCAGGGGACGCATGAGAGGCAACCACACATTGATATTTCTCTCCCTCTCTCCTTCCCTTACCCTCTAAAGATAAATAAATAAAATCTTAAAAAAAAAAGGAAATGAAAATTGCTAATACTGGGGTGAAATTCAAATTGAACATAAATGGAAAGAGCTGTGAGAATGCTGACACTGACGCAGCTCAACGGCCCCCAGACTCCAGCTGTGCAGCCGACAGAACTGGGCGAGGCGCATTACCAACACAGAGGAAGAGAGTGCTTGAGACAAAGACCAAGACCTCCCAGAGGAAGTGAGACGGGTATAAAACTTTGTATCAAGAGAGCAGAGATCAAAAGAATGCGAAATACACCACAGACTGGGAGAAAATATTTGTGAGACCTATCATATGATAAAGGACTATTATCCAAAAATATACAAAGAGCTCTTAAAAGTCAACAATAAAATGAATAATCCAAATACAAAATGGACAAAACACCTGAGCAGACACCTCACCAAAGATATAGATGGGAAATAAGAATATGAAAAGAGAAGGAAGATGGTGGCGTGGTAGGAAGGAGCACATTCTACTTCTCCCTACACATGGGGAAAAAATGGCTGATTTACAGCAGAACAGAGCAAACAGCCATCAGAAACACAGCATATTTGAAAACAGGAGATCGAAAATTGCAGTGGACATTGAAAAACCAGACCGTAAGGAGAGTACTCCAGCATCTCGGAGACCAGGGTGGGGGCTGAGATCCCGGGCCGGCACTTGCCACAAGACTCTAGGGAGGGAGCTGGGTCAACCACTCCCTGCCCAGCCAAACAGGGTTTCAGCAGCACCAGGATAAACCTGGTTGCTTGAAATCTCACAGAGAGGAGTTAAGATCTCAGTGGCAAACAAGCTGGGGATGTGAACACCCATGCATAGCCCTGGGAGGACTGCACGCCAGTGCTCACAGGATTATAGGCGCCCGTGCGTGACTGCAGGTGGCTGCGAGATCTTAGGCACCCACGCGGGACTGGGGTAGGGGCATGCTTCCTCAGAACGTACACCTGAGGCCCTAGGCAGAGAGGCCCCGGGCTAGCTCTGAGGAGAGTAGCACAGATAACTGAGTGCTGAACAAGGAGAAAAGTGATACCCTCACCCCTCGGTCATTGCAGCCACCAAGACCAGAAAAATGTACTTGATAAGATTGAAAACAGCAAGAGTTGTTGGGTTTGTGTGTGTGTGTGTGTGTGTGTGTGTGTGTTTCAATTATTTTTTCATTATTTTTATCTTTTTTTACCCCTCAACTCCTTTTGCTTCTCACTACATGTTTCTTGTTTTATTCCTTCTTCCTCTCTTCCCAATTTTATCTCTTCTTCCTTCCTTTTTTTCTCTTTTTCTTTCTTCTTCTCTTTCTTCTTTCATTTTTTTCTTCCTCTTTTCTCTTTTCAAATACACATGAGTGAGACAAAAACAAAACAAAAAAACCCCTAGAACTGTGAAAAACCCAGAGTTGGTCCCAAAGAGGGGGAATTTCAACAGCTGAGACAGTGGAAGCTGTGAACACCAGGATACCCGAAGGAGACTGCACGCCTGAATCTCACAGGTATTCTACCACAGAAGTTCACACCATAAACCCAGGGAGCAAGAACAGATAAATGTAAGAAGCTGAGGCTCACAAGAAGAGCCTCACAAACAATGGGAAGACAAAGAAACAATCCACAAATGAAAGGAGGAAGCCCGAGAAAGAATGCTAAATGAAACAGAGGCAGCTCAACTGTCAGATTTTGAGTTCAAAACAATGGTTGTCAGGAAGCTCCATGAGCTCTCAATGAGCTACCAGAAACTACAGGGAAGCTATGATGAACTCACTGCAAACTATATCAACATGAAAAAGGAAATAGAAACTACCAGCAAAGGCCAAGAGGAAATGAAGAATACAATTTCTAATTTCTGAACTGAAGAACACAGTAGAAGGAATGAAAAGCAGAATTGATGAAGCAGAAGATCGGATCAGCGAGTTGGAGGACAAAGTAGAAAAAAACACCCAGAAAGAGCAAGAAAAGGAAGAGGCTCAGAAAGAATGAAGAGGGATTAAGAGAAATGCAAGACAATATGAAACATAATAATATCCATATAGTAGGGATACCAGAAGGAGAAGAGCAAGGGATAGAAGACCTATTTGAAAAAGTAATGATGGAAAATTTCCCAAATTTGATGAGAGAAAGTCACACAAATCCAGGAAACACAGAGTCCCAATCAAGAGGAACCCAAAGAGGCCCACTTCAAGACACAACATAATTAAAATGGCAAAATTCCAAGACAAAGAGAGAATCTTAAAGACAGCAAGGGAGAAAAAGGAAGTAACATACAAGGGAGCCCCGATTAGGTTAGCAGCTGACTTCTCAATGGAAATGCTCCAAGCCAGAAGACAATGGCAAGAAATATTCCAAGTAATGAGAACCAAAGGCCTGCAACCAAGACTACTTTACCCAGCAAGGCTTTCAATCAAGATAGAAAGCCAAATAAGGAGTTTCCCAGATGAAAAAAGTCTAGAAGAATACACCTCTACCAAAGCAGTTCTGCAAGAGATACTAAAGGGACTGCTTTAAGGGAAGGAAGGAAGGAAGGAAGGAAGGAAGGAAGGAAGGAAGGAAGGAAGGAAGGAAGGAAGGAAGGAAGGAAGGAAGGAAGGAAGGGAGGGAGGGAGGGAGGGAGGGGAAGGAACACAGGTATGAAAATGGCAATGAATCAGTACCTATCAATAATAACCTTAAATGTAAATGGATTAAATGCTCCAATCAAAAGGCATAGAATAGCTGAATGGATAAGAAAGCATGACCCACACATATGCTGCCTACAAGAGACCCACCTCAGGACAAAACACCTACACAGACTAAAAGTGAGAAGCTGGAAACAAATTTTCCAAGCAAATGGACAGGGAAAAAAAAGCCAGGGTAGCAATACTCATATCAGACAAAATACACTTCAAAAGAAGAGCCATAAAGAGAGACCCAGAAAGTCACTTCATAATACTCAAGGGAAGAATTCACCGAGAAGACATAAACATTGTAAATACATATGCACCCAACATAGGAGCACCTAGATACATAAAGAAAATCTTAGAGGACTTCAAGAAAGATATTGACAGCAACACAATTATAGTAGGGGATTTTAACACCCCACTGTCAAAAATGGACAGATCTTCCAAACAAAAAATCAACAGATATTGTGGCATTGAACAACATTCTAGATGAAATGGACTTAACTGATATATATAGAGCCCTTCATCCCAAATAAACTAAATACACATTCTTTTCAAATGCACATGGAATATGTTCAAAGATAGACCACATGATAGGACACAAAACAAGCCTCAACAAATTCAAGAAAATTGAAATCATACCAAGTATTTTCTCTGACCACAAGGGACTGAAACTAGAAACCAACACCAAGGGGAAAAACGTAAAATCCTCAAAATCATGGAGATTGAATAGCATGCTATTAAACAATGAATGGATCAAGAATGAAATTAGGGAAGAAATCAAAAAGTTTCTGGAAACAAATGAAAATGAACTCACAACAACCCAAAACTTATAGTACACAGTGAAGGCAGTCCTCAGAGGGAAGTTCATAGTGATACAGGCCTACCTAAAAAGGATAGAAACATTTAAAACAAACAACTTAACCCTACACCTACAAGAACTCGAGGAACAATAACAAAGACAGTCCAGAGCAAGTAGAAGGCAGGAAATAACCAAGATCAGAGCAGAATTAAATGACATAGAGACTAAAAGCACAATTCTAAGGATCAATGAATCCAGGAGCTGGTTCTTTGAAAAGATAAACAAAGTTGACAAGCCTTTAAGCAGGCTCATCAAGAAAAAAAAGAGAGAGGACCCAAATAAGCACAATCAGAAACAAAAGATGAGAGATTACAACTGACACCACAGAAATACAAAGGACTGTAAGAAATTACTATGAAGAATTGTATGCCAAGAGATTTGAAAACCTAGGTGAAATGGACAAATTTCTAGAAAAATAGAATCTCCCAAAACTCAATGAAGAAGAAGCAGAAAGCCTGAACAGACCAATAACAGCAAATGAAATAGAAGTAGTAATCAAAAAACTCCCGACACACAAAAGCCCTGTACTAGATGGTTTCACAGGAGAATTTTACAAATCATTTAAGGAAGAGCTAACCCCTATCCTTCACAGACTTTTCGAAAAAATCCAAAATGATGGAAGACTCCCAAACTCTTTTTATGAAGCCAGCATCATCCTAATCCCCCAAACCAGATAAAGACACAACAAAGAAAAAACTTCAGGCCCATATCACTGATGAACATAGACGCTAAAATTCTCAACAAAATATTGGCAAACTGCATCCAACAATACATTAAAAAGATCATACACCATGACCAAGTGGGATTTATCCCAGGGATGCAAGGGTGATTCAGCATTCGCAGATCAGTAAATGTAATACATCACATAAACAAAAGGAAAGACAAAAATCACATGGTCATATCAATAGATGCAGAAAAAGCATTTGATAAGGTACAACACACATTTATGATAAAAACACTCAGCAAATTGGGAATTGAGGGAGCATTCCTCAACATAATAAAGGCCATATATGAGAGACCTACAGCCAACATCATACTCAATGGGCAAAAAGTAAAATCTTTTCCACTAAGATCAGGAAGAAGACAAGATTGTCCACTTTCAACACTTCTATTCAATATAGTATTGGAAGTCTTAACCACAGCAATTAGACAAGAAAAGGAAATAAAAGGCATCCAAATTGGAAAGGAGGAAACAAAACTATCATTATCTGCAGATGACATGATAGTGTACACAGAAAGTCCTATAGACTCAGCCAAAAAGCTGCTCAACCTAATAAATGAATTTGGCCAAACAGCCAGATACAAAGTCAATATCCAGAAATCAAAGGCATTTTTGTATACCAAAAATGAAACAGCAGAAGCAGAAATCAAGAAAAAAATCCCATTCAACATAACACAAAGAAAAATAAAATACCTAGGAATAAACCTAACCAAGGAGGTAAAAGACCTGTATGCAGAAAACTACACAACACTGAAGAAAGAAATCAAGGAAGACACAAACAAGTACCGTGTTCACAGATCAGAAGAATTAATATCCTCAAAATGTCCATATTACCCAATGCAATTTACAGATTCAATGCAATACCTATTAAAGTACCAATGTCATATTTCACAGACATAGAACAAACACTTCAAAAATTTATACGGAACCATAAACTTCCTCGAATAGCTGCAGCAATTTTGAGAAAGAAGAGCAAAGTAGGAGGGATCACAATACCTGACACCAAACTGTATTACAAGGCCACTGTAAACAAAACAGCCTGGTACTGGCACAAAAACAGGCACATGGACCAGTGGAACAGAACAGAGAGCCCAGAAATAAACCCAATTCTCTATGGTCAATTAATATTCGACAAAGAGGGCAGCAACATAAAATGGAGTAAAAATAGCTGCTTCAAGAAGTGGTGTTGGAAGAACTGGACAGCTATGTGCAAAAAAAAAAAAAAAAATGAAACTCAAACACCAACTTACACCATACACAAAAATAAATTCAAGGTGGATAAAAGATTTAAATATAAGCTGTGACACAATTAAAATCCTAGAGGAGAACATAGGCAGGAAAATCTCAGATATTTCATGCAGCAACATTTTTATTGATATGTCCCCTAAAGCAAGGGACATAAAGGAAAGAATAAAGAAATGGGATCTCATCAAAATACAAAGCTTCTGCATCGCTAAAGAAAACAGTATTAAAATAAAAAGAGAACCAACTCTATGGGAAAACATATTTGCCAATGATACCTCAGACAAAGGTTTAATCTCCAAAATATATAAAGAACTTACACGATTCCACTCTAAGAAGACAAGCAACCCAATTAAAAAAATGGGCAAAGGACTTGAACAGACACTTCTCCAAGGAGGACATAGAGAGGATCCAGAGACACATGAAAAGATGCTCAATATCACTAGCTCTCAGAGAATGCAAATTAAAACCACAATGAGATAACCACTTCACACCAGTCAGAATGGCCATCATAAACAAAGCAACAAACAACAAGTGTTGGAGAGGTTGTGGACAAAAGGGCACCCTAGTGCACCGTTGGTGGGATTGCTGACTGGTACAACCACTATGGAAAGCAGTATGGAATTTTCTAAGAAAACTATAAATGGATCTACCTTTTGACCCAGCAAATCCACTGCTAGAATTATATCCTAAGAACCCTGAAACACCAATCCAAAAGAACCTATGCACCCAACGTTCATAGCAGCATAATGTACAATGGCCAAGTGTTGGAAGCAACCTAGGTGCCCATCAGTAAATGAATGGATCAAAAAATTATGGTACATTTACACAATGGAATTCTATGCAACAAAAAGAAAGAAGGAGCTCCTACCCTTTGCAACAGTATGGATGGAACTGGAGAGCATCACGCTAAGCAAAATAAGGCAGGAAGTGAAAGACAAATACCATATGATCTCACCTTTAACAGGAACCTAATCAACAAAACAAACAAACAAGCATAATATAACCAAAGACATTGAAATTGAGAAGGGGCTAACAGTCACCAGAGGGGAGACGGGAGGGAATTTCAGGGGGAAAGGGGAAGGGTTTGGAGCAACAAGTATAAAGGACACATGGACAAAAACTAGGGGGGGGGGTGGAAATGGGAGGGAGGTGGGGAGGGTTGGGGCACTGGGCTGAGATGGGAGTAAATGATAGAAAACTGTACAAGAACAATTAAAATAAAAAAATATGAAAAGATGTTCAATATCATATATTACTGGGGAATTGCAAACAAAAATGATGAGATACCATACATACCTGTTAGAATGGCAAAAATTCAAACCAGCACAACCAAATGCTGACAAAGGTGTAGAACAGCAGGAAGTTTTACTCACTGCTGAGAAGATTGCAAAATGGTAGAGATTGCTTGGCAGTTTCTTACAAAACTGAACATACTCTTACCACATAATCCAGAAATTGCACTGTGGTATTTACTCAAAAAGTTGAAGAAATTTCCACATAAAAACCTGCACGTAGATTTTTGTGGCAGCTTTATCGGTAATTCCCAAACTTGGAAGCAACCAAGATGCCCTTAAGTAGGTGAGTGGATAAGTAAATGCGGCACATCCAGACAAATAGTATCTACTAAAAACGAAACATCACGCCATGCAAAGACACAGGGGAAATGTAAATGAAGTGGAAGAAGCCAATCTCAGATAACTGCATACTGGCTCACTGTCCCTCCCAGGAGCACACCTGTCCTTTTGCCAGCTCTCTCCTCTCCCCTCCAGGCACATTACCTTTGCTTTTCTCTCTCCTAAGCTCCAACCATCCTTCTGCCTCTGTATCCTATTTCCTAAGCCTATGCAGCCCAGTTGGCTGACTTTCACCACTTTTGCACTTTTCTAAATAAACTTCCTCCTATAGGTAATTTGAAAAAATAAAATAAAATAAAATGACTGTATACAGTGTAATTGCAGCTATTTAACATTCTGGAAAAGGCAAAACTGTGAAGACAGTAAAAAGATTAATGTGTTTAGAGGCTAAGGAGGGAGGGATGAATAGGTACAAAGGATTTTCCCATCAAAACTGCTTTGAATGGTGGATTTCTTTGTCAAATGTTTGCCACCAAGAATGAATCCTAATATAAACTATGGACTTTGGGTGGTTACAATGTTAATGCAGAGTCTTGTATTATAACAAATACACCATTGTGCTGCCAGGTGTTGAGAGTGGGGGAGGACGGGCATGTGTTGAGGGGCGGGGTATATGAGAACTCTGTTTTCTGCTCTATTCTGCTGTGAACCTAATACTTCTCTTTTAAAAGTCTATAAAAGAGAAAAAAGAACAGGAACATTTTGTGACATTTAAAGAGCAATAAAATGTTGAAAGCTCATCCAAGTTCAGGATTATAACAATTTATTTGCTAAGGTATTAAAAAAATGCTTGCAACTTATACAAGAAGGTATTTAAAATTATGAAAATTCAAAGCAAGATAATCAGTCTCATTTGTTTATACAAGTCACTTAAAATATACAGTCAATTCAAATAAAAGAAGTCACAGCAGGTTTCATAAGAAAGTGTTTCATGTCAACCAAAATTTCACTGTAACCTTTTAGGGCATCTTTTTTTCATGGAAGGACAACACATTCCATCATCCCATCCTGTACCCCAATTAAATGTCTCCTTGTTGAGCAACTGAACAAACGAGAAAGACATTATGAATGAATCAGAGCATAAACTGAGTTGCATATTATAATCAGAAAAAAACATTTTGGAAAAAGTTTAAAAAATCAATTTAATTTTATGAATCATATAAAATGTCTTCCTTAAGGTCACAGAAATGGAAACAAATCTGATACTCTTATCTAACCACAATATAACAACACCAACAACTAGGAACAATATTAATATTTCAATATAAATATCTACTGGCATAAAGTTAAAGGCCTATGGGGTCAGGAATACAGTTATGAAAACACATAAAGTATGTCTTCTCTTTGTGATTTAGAGTAAAAGTTGCTTCAGTTGGTCAAGATATTACTCCAACCATGGCCTCCTATGGTCTTTACTGATTAATGGATTATATTTACGGACATCAGTCCAATGAAGGGGCTAAGAATAGATCCTAAGTAACAAATTCCAGTTGACTGAGAACAGACAATATTAAGCACATAACATGATCTCACTTGTGAGCAATTTTATATATTTTCAAGGGTAAAGGGAGAGGGGGCTAGAAACTATTAAAAAGGGTGTGAAAATACAACTTATGATCACAAATATTTTTATTAAGCCCAAGACGTAATAAAGCATCATAGAACCCAAATACATTTAAGAATGTAGATTTAACAATAAAATACCCTATCATTGAAGACATGAATACAGAAAAGTCATAAGAAACCCATTATGAGATTCTATTTTACTTTTAACTTTATTTTCATTGTTGACACTACTACACATGTTCCCCTTCCCAGTCCTGCCTTTGCCTACCTCCAATTCCCAACACTTTGACTAAGTGATTTGGGTGCTGTGATGCAGGAGGAAGTGATGATAATATGTGCAGATTCCTTTTACTTCCCATTATACTACTAAATGGAATGCGTTCAATATACCACTGGGATTGGGCAAATCTACTTACTGAGTCCTGAGTTTTCAGAGTCTATAATATCTGAAGAATCACTGTAAGAGTTTTATTAGACTTCAAACTCCAGAGGACTATACTACCATAGCATGTTAGCAAGTCAGGATGCCCTCAAAGTAAAATCTCCAATAACTAACAAATCTTTGATTTATAAATAACTTTATTTATAATGATATTTACATAATAAAAACAAAACACATGAAACTCACAAGTTATACAAAGAAACTGATGTGTAATAAAAAACAGCAATATAGACTGACAGGCAAAAATTTAAAGAAAGACAATAAAGAGTTAAATATCAAGTAGACAACTTTACTTCTAAATTTCACTTTGTTACCCACACTGAATTAGAATTGAAAAATGGCTCTCTTTTCAGGAGGTCCAGTACTGGAAATTCTGGAAACTGGTAAATCATATTTTGATAAAGAATGTAAAGGTGATGACCTATTTCCATGCAGTATCTAATGCTTCCTTAATATGAAGTCACATTCAGTCTGCTTTGAAGTGAAGTAGCCTGTTAACCTTCTCTGCCAGGCTAGAAAAAAAGGTCACCAACATTCTGCTGATGTGTGAAGATGTATGTGACAGGAATAAACTACTATTTAGAGTAATGAGAGCTGGAGCAGAAGTGACTGGGCAACAGTTTCAAGAGAAGCAAAAGCCAGGGGAGGGAAATCAATGAACATGCACAAGAATAGGCAGAGTAGTCTGCACAACAGTGCAGCTGGGAAATGAACAGAAAGAATTAACCTATGGAGCAAGATAAGGGCTTCTTTAGTTACTATTCACTGGAAAACAACTTAGTGCCTAGCCAAACAAATCTGTTTTAACAGAACTACTCGGGAGGACCTGGGGGTGTTAGTATATGGAATGCCACCTTTAAATTCAGGTTGAGTTCTTCTTGGCAGTGGTGAACATCTGCTTCAAACAGCAATAAAACGAAAGCTATATAAATCTATACAGCTGCATTCTTTAAACTAACATGATGAAAAAGAACTTCAAATGAGACAAGCAAAAACAAGACATAAGCATTGTCAAATAAGGCACATGTAAAAATCTACACACATTATCCAGTGAAAGACAATATATATATATTTGGAGGTAGAAATAATTACAAAAATACTGACATTTCTAAAGCATTAGCATATTTGTTACAAACAATCACCAACTAATCCCCATTCAGAAAACTGTTTTGTAAAATGATTATTCAACATTTTTAGGACTACATATTTGTTGCTTTTATTGAAATTTCACATGTGAGCATCAGAAGAATTCAGTTAGTGGCAAAAAAGTTGTCCATACTATGAGAAATGTAATATGGAAATTATAAAAAGTTACAAATGTTCATAAACCCCATGGTCGTCATAATGCAAATGTCCTTGAGTGCACCAAGTTGATACCTCCTCATCATCAAAAGTCCACAATTCTTATCTCACAGGCCCATTGATGTTTTTAGCAGCGTGGCTATATCTGCTGGCATGCTCCCTTCGTCACCTGCAGATCAGAGAGTGGCATTAAAAGTTTAATAAAAATACTGTATAGAATATATTCTTTTTTTCCAATTTTCTCTACATTTCATGAATTCCTAATCATCTTTTATGGCCTAGTTTGCTTCAGTGTTATTCCGTAAAAAGGTTCTAAATCCCTGTGTATACTGGGCTACCACCTGAGTCCATGTGCGTACGGACAGCACAGCATCTATGGGCAACGTTCCTGATTTGATAAAGATAAAGATATATATATAAGACACACAGACATAGTTTGGATCACATCCTATTCAAATCCACACAGCACTTACAAGTTTGCCAAGTGAGAACATTTATGTAACCAACTGAACAGTAAAAACAAAATCAAAGTTCCCAAATTCCAATCAAAAGAAATAATTTCATCTATACCCTTATATTCAGTCCAAAGACCTGTCCAGAAAGTATCCACCCATGTACTATGAAAAAAGAGACATTTATTAAAGATACAAGAAACACTGTACATAGGACAGTGACACCTCAGTTCCCTTCAAAGTAGTCACCTTGGGACCTCACACAGTTGTCCCAGCGTCTCTGCCACTGTTCAAAACACTGCAAAATCCTGTGTTGGAATCACTGTCAGCTGTCCTGTTGTGTTTTCCTGAATCTCACTGATGGTCTGCAATCTCTTCCCTTTCAAAGATGGTTTTAGTTTTGGGAAAAGCCAGAAGTCACAGGGTACTAAATCTGGGCTGTACGGGGGCTGAGTGATCTGTAGGATTTGATGTTTGACCAAAACATTCTGCATGAGACATGATACATGAACAGGTCGCATTGTTGTGATGAAGCTTCCAATCACCACTTGCCCATAGCTGAGCCTGTTTTTATCTTACTACATTTCTCAACCGACAAAGAACACTGAGGTAGTACTGCTTATTAACTGTTTGGCCTGGAGGGGCGTACTTGTGATGGAAATCACAAAGTTTTTTTTTTTTTCAGGTGTGCAGAACCAAGGGACTTCCACTGGGATGATTGGGCCTTCATTTCTGGATCATAGCCATAGACTCACGATTCATCTCCGGTCATGGCCCTCTTGAGGAAATCTGGTTCAGTGGTAGCGGTTTGAATCAAGTCATTAGTAACTACAGCACAATGTTCCCTCTGCTCTAGTAGAAGAAGCCATGGAGTGAATTTCTCCTCAACACCTTTCATGCAAGATTCTGCATCAAAATCTCAGACACAGTAGTTGTTGGTATCCCAAGATCATCTTCCAGTTCTTGCACTGCCCGTCACTGATCATTGTTGATTGCAGTCCGTATACCTTCAGCATTCTCAGGTGTTCTGCTTGTTGCAGGGCTTTCAGAAAGTGGACCACTTTCAACTGATTCTTGACCATCTTTGAAGTGTTTGTGCCACACTTTTATTTGTGCTGCACTTACTGCATTGTCCCTGAAAGCCTTCTGAATCATCCCAATAATTTCCACAAAGGAATGTTCAAGCTTAATGCAAAATTTCATTGTTCTACTGGCTCACTTTGAATGTGACAGCCACAGTTTTCACACTTACTCAACAGCATCTACTGCCCCCACTGACTAGTACAGTGAATTCGTCACTATTCACACATGTGCATTCCAGTCCACTCGCCTTGGCTGCCAGGTTACATTGATGTCGTGGAAACCATTCTCATTATATTAACGGTGGCTGGACTTTTTCCAGATAAACTTCGCAAAATCACTGACTTAGACTTAACTGCTACATCAAAACAAAATTTTGAACACAGCGTATCAGTGAGGATTAAAGTGCCCACTGTAAATTATCTTTTCCTAATGTTGGCCCCATGTTTCAATCAAATGGGACTCTTAGTATCTTGGCACCTACCCAGGAATTATTCATGATTTTCTAAGATTTGAAAACATCTGTGTCACGGTAGCATAGAATCTAGTCATCCTTGATTAATTCAGTTAATCACTCAGATTGTTTTTAAATGAAATGACTTATCAGTTTACAATAAAAATGATATAGATGGCAATTCATAAATATTTATTCATTCGTATCTATGAATAACTATAAATCAGAAATGGTAAAATGTATCAAAGCTAACCACTTCCCTCTCCCTCTCTCTCACCTACCCCTCCAAGTTATAATCTGAAATTATGAAAGGACTTTTATCTACTCTTCTCCTTTCAGTTAAAATCATATGCACAGAAACAGAAACTACACATTAAATTCAGGAAATTCACACACACCTCTGCCTTCAAACTCATCCACAGATTTAAAAATAGCCAATAAAATCTGAATTGACACTTCTAAATTAACTGACACCACGAATAAATAGCTGAATAACTGCAGAATATAATAAAATAATACAAATCTACATGACAACAAGATTCTCCATAATTCAATTTATTAAGAATGCAGGGAGAGAAGAAGGAAAGGATGAGGATATGCTTCTACATTCAAAGACACAAAAGAAATAAAACAATAAAATGCAATGTGTGAATTTTGACTGGTTCCTGGTGTTTTTATTTTTTTTTAAGCTATAAAGTATACTAAGGGAGAAACGGAAAAATCCAGATATGGACAATATAGTAAGATTTTAAAATTAGTGTTAATTTTCTTAGATGTATTATAGCAACTTAAGAGGGACATGCTGAAATACTAAGAATAAGTGTCACATCCACAACTGATGTTAAAATGGTTCATTGGGAAAAAAATCGTTGAGTGTCATCGTGGAGGAAGCAGACCCTGGTGTCCTCGTGGTGGCACCTCTAAGAGGACACCAGACTGCGATGATCACGGTATTTATGCATTCCCTGAAACGCTGCCAAGCCAAACAGGCTGGCAAGGACATTTTCACATAAAATAATGAAAACTTCAATGCAATATGCTTAAGGACATCACAGGCGACATACTGCTGTAAGCAAGAGCATGCCTGTATTAGCAAAATATGGAGTTCTTCTGTGTGACGGAGGTTGGACAGCATGTTGTCAAACAGTCCAAACAGGACCTGGAGGTCACGACCAGGAAGACACTCAAAGCTGAGAGGACAATGTATTGAAGGAAGAAAAGACTCTTCCCACCCCACACACAATTTTGACTGGATCAAAGACCTGAGTGTAAAATGCAAAACTAGGACTTTTTGGAAATAACACAGGCCATCTTCATGACCAATGGATAGGCATATGTAACATAAAAAGCACTAGCCAGAAAAACTGATAAATCTGACTATGTTAAAACTGGGGAGAAAAAAGGCAAAAATAACAACAACAACAACAACAACAACAAACAACCTAACCTTTAAAATGCATCATAAAGAAAGGAAAACATAAACCACAGAGTGGGAGGTACCATGAATGCATATGACTGGTAACAGTAGTGTCTGTGATATGTAGGAGCCAAAGCAACAGACATCCCCACAGAAAAGTGGGTATAATTACTGAATGGTCGCTTTTAAAATGGAGCAATCCACATGGCCAATAAATATGCAGGGTGCTCAAGCTCACTGTTAATCTGGAAATGCATTAAAACCACAGTGACTGGCTTTCATTGACTGTTCCTACATGAACCACATTGAATAGCTTGGCAAAAATAAGGAATTCTTTCAGCTGTTGGTAGACTAATGGGAATTCTCAAACGCGGTGGTGAGAATGTCCACTGGTATGCCACTTTGGAAATCAGTTTAGGCTTATTTAGTGAAGATGAAGATATACTTGAGATCTAACAATTCCATTCCTTGATATTTACCCCAAAGAAAATCTTGCTCAGCTGTATCCAGAGACATTAAAAGGACGTTCTTAGCAGTACACTGTTCATAAGAACAAAAAGTGTCTGGAACAACCAAGTGCCCGTCAACATTATGACAGTTCAAAGAAGTGTGGTATCTATGCAGCAATAAAACTATCAAACAGTGAAGGAAAATGGGCTAGTTATACAGCAACAATGGACAAACTACAGCTGCTTGAAGCTACCACTACATGAAACAACATCAGTTTCACAAGCATATTGGTAGGTGTAACAAACTAAAGCCAAAAGAACATATCCTATATGAATCTATGTTTATAACATTCAAAAGCAAGAAATACCATATTGTTCAGGTTGATAAAACTATAAAAACAAAGTAATGAAGTAATTACAACAAGAGCCAGAATGGTAATTACCTCTGAGGGGAAAAAAGGGACCTCAACCAGGGAAAGGCAAAGGAGGTGTTTCTGGAGGTGTTAGCAACATTGTCTTTTTTTAAACTGGGTGGTCATCCCACAGTTGTTTGATTTAAAAGAAAAAAAGAGCGATGAAGCAAATGTTACAGAATGTTACAACCATGAAACCATTGTACTTTCATTCATACCATGCTTTCAACATTTTTGCATGAAAATTTCATAATATAATTTACAAAGTTAGATAATTTATTAATATAGTCATATTAAGGGAGATTAAATGAAAAACCCCACATATCCAAAAAAACACAGTCTTATTCTAATCTAAAGCAGTGGTTCTGACTTTAGCATGCATCAGAAACACCGACCAGACTGAGCCCCACCCCCAGTTTCTGACCGAATAAAGGAAGAGTTGGGCTTGGGAATTTACATTTCAAATTAGCAATTTCCCAGGTGATGTTGCTACTGGTCCAGAGACTGGACTCTAAGAATCACTAAGGCAAGCTCTAAAAACACAAAAATTCAACAAGAGCATCTGAGAGCAATCAGTTTCATGAGAAAGAGGACATACATATAACATAAAGCACATGTAAACTCAATTACAATTATACCTTTGATTTAGAGAGGAAAACAACCTCACTGTGAGAAGTGAAAAGTATAAACATGTACTGTCATCAGGTCAGTGTCAAATTATTTAAATAAAACCAGGGGCAAAGCTGAAGACAAAATCATCATATGCACGTTAAGAGATTAAACAAAAGACATTACTGTACCCTTGATCTATCCAATAAAACACTTATTGGGAAAACTGACATATAAATAACTTTAGTAAGATAAAGAAGGGACATTTCCCACAGAAAAGAAGAGTGGTGATAGGGGAACATTCTTCATAACAAAGTAGCTTAAAGCTAATGGCCTGAGCCCTGGCTGGTGCGGCTCAGTGGACTGAGTGCCGGCCTGCAAACCCAGGCTGCTGGTTGATTTCTAGTCAGGGTACATGCTCGGGTTGTTGGGCCAGGTGCCTAGCTGGGGGTGAGTGAGAGACAACAGCTTCACGTATCTCTTGCCCACTGATGTTTTGCTCCCTCTCTTCCCCTCTCTCTAAAAGTAAATAAAATCTTAAAAACAAACAAAAAACCCACTAATGGCTTGAGAGCATAGCTGAAATAGGTTGCTATGTTTTAATGTTTCTATTTCTTTTCTATTATTTTGTTTAAATAAATTGCTATTTTAACAGACATACCTGCCATGAAAATAATAGGTACAGTTTTAGACTAAACAAGTTTATAAAAATACAAATAATTTATATGAATTATAAGTTAAACTGAACATACATTCACTTCTGTTCTCACCTGAAATACCATTAAAAATGCCGTGTGGAAAAAAGTGGGGGCATTAAACAGAAGAGAAAGAACAGAAGAAAAAGACAGCAGTGGAGAGAGAAAGCAGATGGAAGAATGAAACTGAGCAGCAGAATGGATGAAGCAAAACTTAAGTGCCAGCAGGTAGAAACGCAAGGCTACTGTACTTCGTGCCCAGATTCTACCTCTACCTCCCGCAGAGCTCAGAACATGGAGGAAGTGGATGCTTCTGAAAGGTTAGAGAGTATATGGAGCAAAAAATGCTGGAGAGGTAGAACACCTACAGCCTCTCCAATGGAGCCAGCCATTTACCCCAGATGTTCAAAAGAACGTTTACTTAGAAAATTTGAATCAAAGGAATGCTGGAAATGGGGGTAGTAGAGGACAGTGAGGCTGTAGAGGAATAGGATAATTAACTATTTGTATAGGACCACAACCCTTCCTCCCCATCTTTCCCTCAGCTCTAAAAATGCAGTCAGTGGGCCTATACTACCTCTCACACTATGTTCAGGTCACAAGAGACTGGAGAATATCATTCTGGTGGAAGAAACTAGCCCATGAGAAGTGACCTCTTGTTTTATAAAGACAGGTAAAGAGAGCTGGAAGTCTGACAATCAAAGAGCTGAGTCCCTATAATTAACTATGATGGTTCTATTTAAAGACACTGTTAGGATAAAATCTATGTATCTGAATTACTTGCTAGCATTACTAAGAGAATTTAACCTAGGTATTTAAAAGCTTTACCAAATATGAAAGATGGCCTAGTAAAATAATCAGGAAAAAACACTGCTCAGTGAAATCTACCTTATGTGTTCACTCTTACTTTCGCTGGTTAATTTGAAATTGGCAAGCTACCACATCCCCATAAAGCCTAGTAATTACTGTTAATTGTTCAAATTATGATCATCCTCAGCCTTAAAGGTCTAACTCTGTTGTTTCTTACTCAGTTAAAACCTTCTCTAATGCCCACCTCCCCAACCTGGCATAGCACCCTGAAACAAATGTACTTTGTTTAGAGGAAGCATATGTACTAATTTCATCACATATCTTTCTGTCTTTGAAGACAAATTAAAATGCATTGACCTCATTATAGTATGCAGTAACTAACAAAATACTGAAACACAGTAAATTCCCAACAGAAGTTTGGTGAATTGAAATCAACCATTATCAATATTAGGAATATTCTTATTTATTAGAATAAGGATAAAATTGCTTATTTTCTTTTTAAAAAAAGCTTTTATTTATTTTTAGAGAGAAGAGAAGGGAGAAAGAGAGGGAGAGAAACATCAATGTGTGGTTGCCTCTCGCACACCCCCAACTGGGGACCTGGCCTACAACCCAGGCATGTGCCCTGACCGGGAATCAAACAGGCGACCCTTTGGTTCTCAGGCCGACACTCAATTCACTGAGCCACACCAGCCAGGGCAAACTGCTTATTTTCCATTAAACTTAACATTAAAAGAAAAAAGTAAATGGCAGCAGGCTACATGACAGCCTCTGTAAAAAGGAGGAAGAATACATATACTTACTGTCATCTGATAAAATAACTGGTAATGCACTTAAAAAAAAAAAGCTAGTGAGTCACATTTATGGGTGAGCAGTGTGACAGGGTGGGAATCTTTTGTTTGCTCTTTCATATATTTTGAATTTTGAACTATGTGAATCTGTATCTTTTCATACACGTACATGTTTAATAACTTTTACATTATAAAACTTTAAAAATTCTTTTCAAAAAGATGGAATGAGAGGGTTCTCTTGAGAGTGTCTTTTAAGAGCCAATTACTTTAACCTGAAATTATTAAATTTTTGAAAAAAATGCATTTGAGTGCACTTAGTGCAATAAATACTTACCAGTCAAATGAAATTCATGTAAATAAGTTAATATTACACCATCAATTTTAAAATTTTGATTCATTTATATTACTTATACAGTAAGTAAATCATATAATCGTGGATAAAATTATAGATCCAGTTTTAATTTGTTTCTGGAATATTGAGGTGTTAGAGATAAAGGATGGAATAATCAGAATTTTCCAAAATCAAAGTGTTTATTTGCATCAATTCTTGTAAAATGATCTTAATTACTGGAAGTACTTATCTTCTCCCATGTTATCCCTAAATTATATGCCAGATAAGAACTTAGGCCATCTTTGTTATCCCCTTGGGTATTGCTAATTTGTCATATTTCCACATGAACAACTACTAAAGTTTCTCCTTATAAACAACTTACCTTCATCTACTGTGGTCATATCTTGCTCTAGTTTCAATTTCTGTTGGTTAATTTTTAGCATGGATTCCTCGATTGTCCCTTGGCTTATTAATTTTATAACGAGTACTTCTCTAAAGAAAAAAAGAGAGAGAGAGAGAGAGATGTCCACTGGTTACTAAATATAAAATTATTTGGATATATGTTAACTATATAAAACATATTAGGAGTTCTATAAAAATCTTTCGAAAATTGTGTAACAAAAATATTGATAAACTTAAATTCCTTAATTCGAAGTACTTGAGATTGACATTTTCTGAGCATATCACTTTTAAACATGCTTTCCTATTGATTCGAGAGAAGTGAGAAAAATATCTGCACTTTAAACATACTGGGTTTACAACCAACAACCCTGGGTTCAGATAAGTATGCCATTTTAAAAAGAAACACACTTTGATGATCAGGTTCCTGGAAATAATTCAGTACAAAAAGGGAGAAAGTGCAATAAATTACAAATACTACATTGGATGCTTTAGTTCCCATAACAGGTACTGATATATATCTGGTTCATAAATGAATACATCCATGTCTTTAGAAAATACAGTAAAATACTTCGCAAAGAAAACATTGCATGCTGTTTACATGTAGAGTTGAACTGTAGATATCTTTCACCTCTACATGGTCCTGTGACCAATGTCAAAATTATCTTTCACCTAAAATATCTAGAACTCAACCTATTTCCTGAAAAGTAATAATGTAACAAAATTACATTACTAAGTAATGTAATTACTTAGTAATATTACTAAGTAATATTACTTAGTAATATTACATATTACTTAGTAATGTAATTACTTAGTAATATGTAATTACATTACATATTACTAAGTCTATTGGCTCTTTAATGGTCTTTTTAACTATTAGTGTTTCACAGGCAATGGATTATTTATAATACTGTCTTTTCAATAGCTGCAGACAATGTGGGTTGGGGTGGGAGGTTATTTTGTTTTAATTACTAGAAACTGAATAGGTTACATAGTGAAGTTCATATTCAACACTGCTGGTATGAAATACATCAGTAGCTATGCCTTGATAAAAATATAAAAGCTAGAGTAGGACACCTGACAGACTATATTCTAACATTCTTTACACATTAAACTTGCATTTGATTAAAAATAAATTTCAACTGAAAACACTTACTTAGTCTGGCCTACTCTATGGCATCTATCTTCTGCTTGTTTATCATTGTAAGGGTTACAGTCAATATCATGAAGGATAACAACATTTGCTGAAGTCAGGTTTATTCCTAAGCCACCAGCTTTTGTTGACAGCAGAAACACAAAGATATCCATATCGGTATTAAACTCATCAATTAAATGAATTCTGTAGATAAACAGGTTAAATCTCATTAAAAGCTATACAATTAAAACTGAGAACAATTACATCACATAAAAAATAAACTTGAAGATGTAAATACATATCTTAGTATTACAGCTATTTTATCTGCAGCTATTTTATTGAAAGACCTTCCCAATTCACCAACATTTTTCCTATACCAATTATCTCTATTAATTAATTCAACTACTCAGATTTAATTAATTCCTGAAGGACTATTTTGTTCTTTGTTTAATGGCTTTTTGGCTTATCAAAATTCTGGATATGAATTTTCAACCCTTAACCTTCTAGAAGTCTGTCATCTGCTACTGTTACACAACATAACTATGAACTGAATCTCAAGATCAAGTTCTATTGGTGTAATCTCTGTTTGCATGACTTCCACCCTCACTCTGATGCAGGAGGAAAAACTCACTCTGGTTGATAAAAAATAACCCAAAAGATATAATGCAGTTTAAACACACTAGAAAAAGCATTCCTTTTTAAAGATAACTTTTTTAACCTTTGGAAATTAAAAAATTACCAAAGTTAATTACCTTTAAAATATGAAAGACCAAAATTTTATAAAACAATTTTGGTTTAAAGATAAAGTTCTTTATACTTTAAATGAGTTTTAAAGAGAAAAACACTGATAATACATAATTATAAAATTATTTCAAAATATATTGGTATGCAATTCAGACCAAAAAATTTAAAAGAAAATGTTCCCCATCTTAATTTGAAGTAACCACACATGAGACTCAAAGCAATACAATTCTATCTAATGCTCTGGACATTTAAAATTCAAACATTTACTTTTTTTGATAATGTGTATTTTGTATTACTAATATGACTAATATACTTAATAATGCTCTTTACTGTAAGAGCTATAATTTTTTTTCCTTTTTCTCTTTTTTAAAATTTATTTTAATTGTTGTTCTTGTATAGTTTTCTGTCTTTTACTCCCATCCCAGGCCACCACCCCAGCCCTCCCCACCTCCCTCCCATTTCCACCCCCCTAGTTTTTGTCCATGTGTCCTTTATACTTGTTGCTTTAAACCCTTCCCCTTTCCCCCTGAAATTCCCTCCCCTCTCCTCTCTGGTGACTGTCAGCCTGTTCTCAATTTCAGTGTCTTTGGTTATATTTTGCTAAAAAATTCAAACATTTACTTTTAGTTGAGAATAAGGTGGATAGATTTTTTGAAACTAAAGTATACCAACCTTTCAGAAATCTGAGTCTTTCCATCTAATCTGAGGTATCTATGCTGATGATGTTTTAAGAGAACCTCTAAAATATCCAGCATCATGGTAAATTGGCTAAATAATACAACTCTATCACCCTGTGAAAATACATGTATGTATTAGATACATGGGAAGAAAAATTATGATATAAGTATCTAATGATTAAGTGCTTCTTTAAAAAAATCAAGTACTTGTAACTAAGGTAAAATTCTTATTTTAGATTGTACATAAATCAAATTCTAAACTTAAGAATTAAAATCCAATTTTCAGTTTTGATTTTTCAGGACAGTTAAATGGGAATAGATTTGGACTGTGATCTTACAAAATAAGCAACTTCATATATAAACTGTAGTATTACTTAAATAGCCATTTAACAGAATATCTTCAAAATACTAATTTTCAAGCAATCATATAGATTGTCATTTACAAAATGACAAGCCTGTTTTTTAAAACCATCAACAAAGATGTATTCCACTAACTTTTATTTTTCTTTTGGAGATTCGACAGGGAAATATATTCATAAACAGTGGAACTCCTTTATCTGAGGAGAACACATCCCAAGACCCCAGCAGATGCCTGAAACCACAGATAGTACCAAACCCCGTACATAGTGTTTTTTTTGTACATATGCACACTTTCTCACTTAAAGGAAGCACTTTACAGCTGTCCTTGGCATATCCAAATTACCAGCATCACTATTCTTCACTTTGAGGCTACTGATAAATAAAATAGGAATAACTTGAACATAAGCACTATGATACAGTCCATCTGATAACCAACAACTGATCTGATAACTGAGAGGGCTACTCAGTGATGAATGGGCAAGGACACAATGTAAATAAAGATGCTGGACAAAGGGGAGATCCATGTCCAGGGCAGAACGCAAGATTTCATTGCACGACTCAGAACAGTGTGCAATTTAAAACTTACAGACTGCTTATTTCTGGAATTCTACATTTACTGTTTAGCTGTTGGTGATTAAGACCATGGAAAGCAAAAGGGGAGATAAGGGGAGGCCTACTGTATGTCCCGCAAATGCTCAAAACACTAGTTTCTTGAAACATAGTGCAGACAAAAGCTAAAACTTTCATTTGAAAGTCAAATCATGGCAGAACTGTTTTAAAGTTTAACTGGGAAAATACAAAACAAAGAGCCTTTTTCTTTAATACCTTCTCTTTCAGTTCAGACAAAATGCGTCCCAAAGCTCGGAATTTTCCAGAATCTAAAATCAAGTCCATGTCTAACTGGAAGTTATTAATGTGTCGATACTGTTTACAAAGTACATGTAATTCAAAGTCTGTCATAACTTCCATGTCTTCAAAGATCAGGTCAGGGTTAGCTTCACAATGTGTAGGTTCCTCAAAGCAAAGCAAAACAAAACAATACACATACTTCAAAATTAAGATCATTTATATGATCAAAATAACCTAATAAAAATTATTCACATCTGATAAAATGTGTAAATCATAGGATATTTTAGGGGAAGAAAATCAATATTCATTTTTATATACAATAAACAGGTAAAAGTCCTTACTGTTTTAGAATTAACATAGTGAAACATTTACAGATAAATAAGGCCTCGAATTTACTTAAAAATAATTTCAGAGAGGGGTCTAGATGAAACAAGGGTACTGATACCCTTGGACATTGTTGGTGGGACTGCATATTGGTGCAGCCACTATGAAAAACAGAGAGATACACCAAAACACTAAAAACAGATCTACCATATGACTCAGTAATTCCACTGCTGGCATTTATCCAACACTAACTTGAAAAGATATAGGTACTCCTATGTTCACTGCAGCATTACATATAATAGCTAAAATAAGGAAGCAACCTCAGTGTCCATCCATAGAATGGATAAAGTAACGTGCTATATACAGGGGTGGGCAAAAGTAGGTTTACAATAATACAAATAAATAATAATAAGAGAATAAACTGTTTTGCATACTCACAACCATAAACCTACCTTTGCCCATGCCTGTATGTACAATGGAATATTACACAGCAATAAAAAAGAATGAAATCTTGCCCTTTGCAATATCAATGGACCTAGAGGGTTTTATGCTAAGTGAAACAAATCAGGCAAATGCCGTATGTGGAATGTAAACAAAACAAATGAACAAAGAGACTCATAAAAACAGACTAAAGGGATGGTTGCTTAAGTGGTAGGGGAATGGGTAAAACAGATGAAGGGAAATATAGTTAATAACGATGTGATAAATTTGCATTGACAGATGATTACTAGAATTAGTAACCACACTGTGAGGTATAAAAATGTTGAATGACTATATTGTACACCTGAAATTAGTACAACTAATATAATATTGTATACCAACTCTACGTAAATAAATAAAAAGAAACAAAGAGTAGTGTTATTCCAAATAAAAACTGTACAATTTGTGTGAAGGTTATATGGGCAGAGGGTTTCATTATAGAATTCTCTCTTTAACATGTCTGAAATTTTCCATAATAAGTTTAAGATAATACAAAAATAAATTAAAAAGCAAATGGATGCTTTCAATAAAGACAGGTGCTAAAGAAGAATGGGGCAAAAATAAAGAGTAATGGCTAAAACCACAGATAAAATCAGGAAGAAATAAAATGAAAAGGAAAAAAAGGAGAAAAATGACTCACTAACCAGGCTATAAAATCTGAGTAATCTTTTGATACAAATAAATAAAGTAGAGAAGTACATTATGAAGTCTAGATCAAGAGTTGGTAAACTTTATCTTAAAGGGCCAGATAGTAAGTATTTTAGATTCTGTAGGCTAAATGGTATGTTTGGCAAATACTCAACTATGCCCTTGTACTGAGAAAGCAGTCACAGACAAAACTGAAACAAAAGGGCATGGGTGTGTTAGAATAAAACTTTATTTATAAAAGTAGACACTGCCATACTTGGCCCCAAGGCAATAGTTGGCTGACTCCTGAGGTAGAATGCCAGTCTGTCATGGCTCTTATGTCCCCCAAATTATCTTGAACTTTGTCTTAACACAGATTTGTTTTCCTTAAATGGGGTTTGAAGGGTTCATGTGCTCATTAGGTCCGATAATCTGATTGTTAGCCTAACAATTTAACCTCATGTTTAACAAAATTAATAGAAATTTAGTGGTAGCATAAGATGAAATCTTTACCTTTAGCATAAGCTGGGACATTTCCTTGAGTTTTTCAGCTGTGTAATATTGGCGATGTAATAAGGGGTGATTGGCCATTTTTCTCAATTGCATCATGACATTGCACATTTCTGTGTTTTTTTCTGTAATCCAAAGAGACACATTTAAAAAAAAAATACAAAAAAAAAGCTGATAACTATTTTTGAAATATATCTCAATGCAAACAAAAAGTTTTAAAATTATTCCAACTAATTTTTTTTTTAATGAGTAAAGCCTACTATAATATGACTAAACAAAATGCTGCCCCAGTACAGGATTATTTTCATGTAAAATTGTGAAAATCTGATTATACCCAAGTTATTGATAGATTTTTTCAATCTGTTGAAAAGACCCAAATAGAGTTGCTCCTGCTTCTCTGACATTGCACACAACTCAATTTGATCTTTCTTAGGAGGCAGCTGCTTGAGAACCTGAGAAAGGAAAACAGTTTAAGTAGATCAATCAAAGAAAGAAATAAAGAGATTTAAAAAACAATCAATAAATATATGCAAATAAGAGTTACCTCATCTTTTACTCTTCTGAGAATAAATGGTTTTATAATTTGTTTTGCATGTGCTATTCTCTCCTTTTCATATATGCTTTGCTCATCTGCTGATTTCTAAGTAAAATAAGAACACATCCTTTTAGAAATTATTTGCTTAAGTGATCATAATGACAATATTACACAACATGAAAATTTGAGTTGTTTTCCACAGAAACTCTACATTCTAAATGAAACTTACATTCGAATCCCAGGCTATACTCTACTTTTAAAGTTCCGTGAGTGTTTTGAGTTTTCATGACATGTAATTGGGTATTCTGCTGAGGTAATAAAATTGAACTATACTGGGTTAAGTTTTCAGAAGTCATTACTGATTATTTAGAGAGCTTCATGAAAAAGTGTGTGTGTGTAAGAAAGAGACAGAGAGAGAAGGTGAGGGGAGCAGAGGGGAAGGGTGTCGGAGAGATGAGTTAAAAACTTGTATTTATCTGTAGTAAATGCCCCCTAAAAGAAAGCTTGTACAGATGACATGAATCATGTGGTATGAAAAATGGGGATAGCTGTTAGTCAAAAACTATTAATTTTGGAGAATTAAAAAAGTGGAATTTTATTCTAAAATGTATAGGAATCCTCCATATCCTATGAAATGCTAGGCCATCAAGTGAGAAAAATACATTAGTGAGAGTTAAAAAGGCAGTTACTTGCAGTAGGAGAGTATCACAGAAAATGCTCGCAAAATATGGGTGAACAGGAGAGTCAAGAATCTATATATACATTGGTGTATTGAAGAATTTAGGAGTTCCTGAAGACTATAACGTATTTTTCCGAAGCCAGCAGCAGAAAATTAACAAAATTTTCATCTAAAAGGATTTTTTATTATAACTTTTAGAAACTGTTATGTTTGTATTTATAAATTTTTATTTCAAAACATATGTCCCAGTATAGGAATTTTTAATCTTTGCCCAGTTCTACAGTTTACTTATATAAAATGCTAATTTTCCTGACTGATCTTAATAAAAAAAAAGCAATGATCAAACTATCCCCAAATATATCTGAGCTCTCCACTAATTTTAAATTGTCACTCTTCAAAAATTTAGGATGTTAAAAACCAGTACTTTTAGACACTGATTACCTAAGTTACCAATTCATTTCCCATTGCATTTTGGCTGACTTTCCAACTACCCAAGGATAGGGACATAAACAACTTAAATTTCACAGTGCATATGCACCATGAAAACAATGAAAAAGTCAAAATGTAACAGGGCCCTGGTAAAACACAAAGTAACATTTGGAGAAAATATAAATTTATACTTACTGTCTTAGAAGAAAACATTCTTCGTATTTCACTTGTGCTACTACTAAACATGTGTGGCATAACAAAATTCAACAGTGACATGAGTTCTAACAGATTATTCTGCACAGGTGTGCCTGTGAGCAGCAAACGGTTATTTGCCTGTGAATGAAGGTAAAATTAAGATTAGTACTTTTATTTTAGAGCCATATCCTTCTTTGTCCACCCTCCTCAGTGGGGGAGAAAAATACTGAAACCATTATTAACAATGTAGCATTCTGTAATGTAAGATTAGTAATTTGGAAAAATTATCATCATGGTACTTTAAGACAGAATGTGTAAAACTAATGGTTATAATTTTGTAAGTAGGTAACTTGTACCCCCAGGGTACTTTTATGAGGTGATAAAGGAGATTATATTTAGTATTCAGAGTTTATCATGATTAATTGAGGCTCATGAGCTATGAATGTTTTTTACAATTTTAAAGCGTTGTAAAAAAATACTGCAAAGAAAAAAAATACTGCAAAGAATAAGTGACAGAGGCTAAGTGGTCCACAAAGCATTAAATATTTCTTATTAGCCACTGACAGAAAAAGTTTGCTGACCTGTGATATAAGACACTGTATATTAAAATACGTAATATGAAATGTTATCATCATTGCAGAAATCCACAAAATACTCTTACATTAATAGTCATAAGGTGCTGGTAGCGAATGGAGCCCATATTCTTCAGCATATGTCCCTCATCAAAAATTGCGTAATTAAGTTTTAGTCGTCGAAAGAGACTACGGTCATCAGAACTGCTGATTGCACAATTATACCTGTCATCAAAAGAAAAAAGGAATCTCTAGGGTTATACCTTCAAGAGCTTGAACTCTAGTAAGATCTAATGCTTTGTAAACTTACCTTATTTCTACATTTCTAATAGCCAGTATCTAAAACACAGCACTAGTTGGTGCTCAAATACTAATGTACTTTATCCAGTAACTACTGATGTACATGCAATCAAGTTAAGAAAGCTGCCATATGTAGCTAAAAGAAAATGTAAATGTTATACTTTAACCAAACTTCTACTCACCAAGGAAAAAGCCAATTTTTATAATTTATATGTAACCTGCACTTAGGTACTTCACTTCATGAGCTATTATATTTTAAGCAGCACCAGAAAAAAGGACATTAAGCTAAGGCATTTCTATTAAGAACATAATACTACTGTATTAAACTAGTAGACCCAAGAAATAACAGTTAATAGCAGCTAGCAGTAAAGGACTACATAAAAAAAATGAGTCCATTTTATTAAGGAAAAGGAGAATTTTGAAAGTATTGTTGTAATCACAGCCCGCTACAGAAGTCAGTAGAAACAAATCATCAAAACCTATAGTTGGCTTCCGATCAAGATGGCAGTGTAGGCAGACATGGCTCACCTCTTTGCACAACCACAGCAAAATTACAACTAAAATAACAGACCCATCACTCAGAACCATCAGAAATCTAGTTAAACTGAAGTCTGACAACTACGGACTTAAAAAAACACGTCCATTGAGACTGGTAAGAGGGGCGCAGACACAGAACGGGCTGGTCTCTCATCCACGTGTGGTGGATAAAAATTAGAGAAGAACATCTCAGGAGCGAGAAGTCCCAGCCCCACATCAGGACCCCTAGGCCAGGGTTCCAGTGCCAGGAAGATAAGTCCCCACAACTTCTAACTGCAAAAACCAGTAAGGATTCAGTTGGTCAGTGGAGAAATCGCTGGAGCCCCAGAAGTTCCTCTTAAAGAACCCACACATGGACTCACCTACTCAGACTCACTCCCTCTGAGCTCCAGTACCAGGGTGGCAGCTTGAAAGGCACCAGTGGCATACAGGGAGAGGATGCAGTGTCTGGCATCTGGGCAAGGAGAGACCACTGTCCCTTTTCTGAGCCCCCCTCCCACAGAGTCTCAGAGCTGGCAGGCTGGTGCCATTATTTGAGACTTCATCAATCTGGATAACACTAACCTGCTTTGGAGATCCCCAGAGACTCCACCCCATCCAACCTACAGGTCCACCCAAGCTGACTTTTGGTATGAATAACTGGTCTTGGCTCATGCTTTACAATTTCCTAAATCCTATCAAACAGCCAACAGCTGGCCTCAGTGAGTTCCAGACACAGGACTAGCAGCAGCCAGCCTAGATTTACAGCTTGACTTCACCTAGAAATCTTCAAGCCCAGCACAACTGGCAGCCTTCTCAGACTGTTTTATAGCTCAGGAAGGGCAGACCCCAGGCAAAACACAGATGGGGGCTGACCTTGGCCTACACCACCTGAGAAACCCCAGGCCAGTGCACCCAGTGGACAGCTACAGTCCACATCAGAGCACTGCCAACCTGCCTATGCACAGTTGATTCTCCACAGAGGGCAGAGGTTGGTGGTCAGTGGTCACAGCCAATCCTTTCAGCTGACTGGGTAAAACCCTACCATTGATCTGCCATCAGCAACCAAGGCTCAACTACAAGAGGGTGTACTCAGCCCACATGAAAGGCACACCTCAAGTAACCAGCCTGGGTGATACAGGAGCCTGTACCACTGGACCCTATAGGACACCTACTACATTAGCCCACACTACCAAGACAGAGAGTCAAAGCAGCTCTACCTGATACATAGAAAAAACACAGGGAGGCTGCCAAAACAAGGAGACAAAGACACATGATCCAAATGAAAGAACAGATCAAAACTCCAGAAAAAGAGCAAAACAAAATAAGAGATAAGCAATGTATCAGATGCAGAGCTCAAAACAGTGGTTATAAAGATGCTCAAGGAACTTAGGCTCCCACCAGCGTAAAAAAGATCCTGTCAGAAATGAAGGATTCTCTGATTGAAATACTAATTTACAGGGAAACGACAGAACACTGGATGAAATCAAGAAATAAATCAATAACTTGGAACAAAAGGAAGCAAAAACAACCAATCAGAACAACAGGAACAAAGAATAATTCAAAAAAATGAGGATAGTAGCAGCAGCCTCTGGGACAACTTCAAGAGGTCCAACATTCATGTCATAAGGGTGCCAGAAAGAGAAGAGAAAGAGCAAGAAATTGGAAGTCTATTTGAAAAAACAATGAAAGAAAACTGCTCTAATTTGGCGAAGGAAATAGACATGCAAGCCCGAGAAGCACAGAGTCTCAATCAAGTTGGACCCAAAGAGGACAACACCAAGACACATCATAATTAAACTGCCAAAGGTGAAAGATAAAAAGATAATCTTATAAGCACCCAGAGAAAAAGAGACTGTTACCTATGAAAGAGTTCCCACAGGACTGTCAGCTGGTTTCTCAAAAGAAATTTTGCAGGCAAGAAGGGACTGGCAAGAAGTATTTAAAGTGAAGAAAGGCAAAGACCTACAACCTAGAATACTCTATCCAGCAAAGCTATCATTTCGAATGTAAGGGCAGATATAAAATGCTTCCCAGACAAGGTAAAACTAAAGGAATTGATCATCACCAAACCATTATTACATGAAATGTTAAAGGGGCTTATTTAAGAAAAAGATGATGATTAAAACTATGAACATTAAAATGACAACAAACCTACAACTATCAGCAACTGAATCTAAAAAATAAAAACAAAAACTAAGCAAACAACCAGAACAGGAACACCATCATAGGTATGGGAATCATTCCCAGGGTTATCAGCTGGGAGGGGGAAGGAAGACAATGGGGGAAGTGGTATATGGATCAAGAAGCTTAATTGGTAGGAACAAAATAGACAGGAGGCTGTTAAAAATAGTGTAAGAAAGGGAGAAGCCAAAGAACTTACATGTAAGACTCATGGACATGAACAAAGTGGGTGGGGGTAATTGCTGGAGGGAAGGAAGGGAACGGGTGGAGGGGGGCAAAGAGAAAATAAAAATCGGGACAACTGTAACACCATAATCAGTAAAATATACTTAAAAAACCCTACAGTTAATACGCCTGAAATAACCTACATAATAAATGAGAGCATTAAGTTCTCTGCTAGATATTTATGCCAGATAGCTACTAAGTGATGATTAACTTATTTGGTTATATTTCCCATCCTTATTTCTACTCTAATTCAAATTTTTCACTGAGATTTCACTGTATTATTATTACTTACTTACTTACAAGCTAAAAATATTATAAATCATCTTGGTAGAATATCTTAAATGTTACTTTATTATTATATTCAGAAGAAATGCTTGTTTGTATTTTTAAAATTTATTTAAGTATAGTATACCAAAATTTATTTGGTATACAATATTGTATAAGTTTCAGGTGGACAATATAGTGACTTGAGACTTTTACACCTCACAATGTGATCATCTACTAATTCTGGTAATCCTTTGTCACCATATAAACTTATTACACTATTGACTATATTCCCCTTCACCTTTTTTACCCACCTGCTCACACCCCTCCCCTCTGGCAACCATCCCTTTGGTCCCTCTTTCTATGAGTCTATTTTCTTTTATTTTATTATATTTTATTTTATTAATTTATTTTATTTTTTAAGATTCCACACATAAGTGAAACCATACGGTATTTGTCTTTCTCTGATTTATTTCACTTAGCATTATATCCTCTGTCCATCTTTGTTGTTGCAAATGGCAAGATTTCATTTTTTATTGCTGTGTAATATTCCATTTAACATACAGACTTCATGTTCTTTATCCATTCATCTATTCATGGACACCTAGGTTACTTCCATTTCTTGGCTATTGTTAATAATGATGCGATAAACATTAAGAGTGTATGTATCTTTTCAAATTAACGTTTTTGTTTTCTTTGGATAATACCCAGAAGTGGAATTGCTGGATTACAGAGATCTATGTTTAGTTTTTGGCGGAATCTCCATATAGTTTTCCATAGCGGCTGTACCAATTTCCTTCCCATGAACAGTGCATGCGCAAGGGTTCCCCTTTCTCCAAATCCTTGCCAGAACAGAAAATTATTGATGTTTTGAAAACAGCCATTCTGACTGGTGTGAGGTGGTATCTCATGGTGAATTTAATTTTCATTTTCCTGATGATTAGTGATACTGAGAATCTTTTCATGTCTGTTGGCCACAGTTATGTCTTCTCTGGAGAAATGTCTCTTCATGTCCTTTGTTTATTTTTCATTATTGAGTTGTATGAGTTGAAATACTACTTTAAGTTTAACTGAGAGAGTATTATAAAACTATACTTTCAATCAAGTAGACCAAACCTTTTTATAACCACAGTCAGTCACCTGATGTACTAGCAAAAAAATGCTATCTTGGTGTTACACATCAAACTGAAAAATGCCTGAATCCTCATAAATCATCTGATTATTTTAGCTGCACAGTGTTTAGAATAAACTTTCCTTCACATTACTATTTTTTTAAGTTTGGGAGTGGCACAAAATTTCTTTCCAAAAATGTTTTTCTCCATACTTACGTGGTCACTATTACATTGTACTCTTCATATTTACTATGAATGTTATATCTTATCTGTTTACGTTCTTCTTGAGAACCTAGAATTTAAAACAATATACACATATTGAGTGAACTTATTGGACTTTACTGTATGTTAAAGTTTTAAAGAACCTTTGAGGTTAAAAGCAAAATAATATATCCTTACCATAGTAACAGAGCACCTTTAGAGTAGGGCACCATAAATTAACTTCCCTTAACCAGTTATCTATAAAACAAAAGAGGTATTACTTGCATCTGCTGCAACAGGGTATGTATGTGCAGTAAAATGAACACCACAGATTGACAAGTTCTGCCCAGAAATTATTCTTTTATAAAATAATACAAGGTGAACAAAATAATACACAGTGATTTTTTTTAAATCACAGAGCCTTCACCAATAATTGATGATTACAATTATTTTGAGGTTTTTAGGTGGCATCAAATAAAGGGCAGAGATCCAAACACTGTATTTATAGGTGGTTACTGATTTCCAATTTAAAGAAATCTTTAAATTGGTTATTTTTGGATATGTTCAAAAATACATTCTCTTAATCTATTCCACATCCAATCACTGGAGCAAGAATGTAACAGTAATTTGAGTGTGGAAGAACTTAATGTTTTCTGACTCAATAAATGTTTAATCAGAAATTTAAATGCACTTAGTTTCTCTCAGTTATTCATTAAAAATGTGTAAGTATTACGAAAACAAAATAAATTTAATCAAATGATCCTTGAGCTATAATATATAATAAATGACCTATATTTAAGTTATTTTCTTTAAAAGTCTATACAACAATTAAACACACATACATACATGAAGGAAAAAAAACTGGTAAGGAGATCATAGAAGTTAATATTCACCTCCACAGACTAAGAAATCTCACACACACACACACACACACACACACACACACAGAGCTTTTCTTCTCCCTCCATAAAATAGTATACAGTCAAGTGTGGTTTTCCACAGCATAACAAACCTATTGTTGATGCTGGAACAACAATCAAATGAGGACCTTTATTACCCTCCTGATAGAGGTATGCCAGGAATGCAATGGCTTGAATAGTTTTTCCTAGGCCCTGAAATTAAAAGTTCAAAAGACAATATATGAAATGTAAAACTAAGAAAAATCCATATAAACATTAGAAAATACAAAATAAAATATCTATTTCTGGTTTTATTTGATTCTGGTTCTAAGTTCTCAATGACAGATACAAGAAACAAATCTCCTTATGTAATTACAGCTTAGTTGAAGGAGCAAGATGATATCTTAACTGCTAGTTAATATGTGACATACATTAACATGGAAGACCTTTGCACTGCATATGTAGGATATAATTCTGCTAAATATCTATATAAAGTATTATTTAATATATACTGGGTGGAATGAGGACAATGTTCCAATGACCAACTGTGGTTATACATATGCCTATTCTATTATGCAATAATTCCATGCCTAAGAATATATTTGGAAGACATGAGAGTGTGTTTCCACAAAAAGACTTAGGCAAAAATGTTCATACTAGTTCTATTGTAATAGCCAAACACTGGAAGTAACCTACATGTCCATCAACACAAGAATGGATAAACAAGTTGTAGCATACTTATACTATGGAGTACTATATGCCAAAAAGAAAATGCTGATACATGTAAAAACATGGATGAATCTCTGTAACTTTGGGTGCATCAAAAGAACCAGAAATAAGCAGTATAAACTGCATAGTTCTATAAAGTTCAAAATAAAAAAAAATTAATATGGTGATAGACACCCAAATGGTGGTGGTAATCAGGGAACTTTCTTGGGTGACAAAAATGTTGATCTGGCAGGTGATCACCTGGGAATACGTATACATAAAACTTCACTAAGCTGAACATTTGTGATTTTATTGCAAGTAAGCTATATGTCAATAAAATATTTTTTTAAGAGAAAACTAAAGGGTTTTTTTTTAAGGGTATTGAAAAGGTTTAGCTCCTCAGAGGAGATAAACATTAGCATTTGTTAAGAACTGAATCTCCTACCCCCAAATTCATGTGTTGAAACTCAACTCCCAGTGTAACTGGCTATTTCGAGACAGCCTTTAAGGTAGTTATCATGGTTAAATAATGTCACAAAGGAAGGGACCCAGTCCCCATCTTAAAAGAAAAGAGAAAACAAGGATGTATGCACGCAGATAAAAGGCCATGTGAGGACACATCAAAAAGTTGGCTACTACAAAGCAAGCAGAGTGGCCTTAGGAGAAACCAAACCTGTCAACACCTTATCTGAGGACTTTCAGTATCCAGAACTATGAGAAATAAATTTCTGCTCTTAAAGACACCCAGTCTTTGATTTTGTCATGGTAGCCCCAACAGACTAAGATACTAACTTATCATAAACATTGTCCTTCACAGATTACAAAAACAGGTTCACATAATACACCTTATTTGATACCAAATATAATCTTATGACATAAAAATTACATTTTATTAATATTGGCTCCAAGAGATTAGGTTATTTGGTAAGGAGCAGATAGCCCATGAAAGGCAAAGTTGGGACCTAAAACCTAGATTCAATTCACAAGTCCAGTTTTTATACAACTGTATTGTTCTATATTCTGCATCTAATTGCTATACCTATTTCAAAATCCTACAGATATTATTCACTTTTCTATCAGATAAATAGCATCTTTATGATGTAAGTGTGGAACGAATCAAAGTACTCAAGAGTACTAGAAGTTAATTAGAGAACAAAGATAACCGTTAATTTTTATGCTGGAAATCTAACACGCAATGTAATACATATGCACTCAATAAACCCTTTATCCACAGAATATAATTTTCTTTAAAAAATATTTTATTTATTTATTTTTAGAGAAAGGGAGAAAAGATGGAGAGAGGGAGAGAAACACCAATGGTTGCCTCTCACACGTCAACTAGAAACCTGGCCTGCAACCCAGACATGTGCCCTGACTGGGAATTGAACTGGTGACCTTTTGGTCTGTGGGCCAGTGCCCAATCCACTAAGCCATACCAGCCAGGGCAAACATGACTCATTTTAAATAAACACTTTTTAAAAAGTATAGTTAGAAAGACAGTTAAGGTTAAATATCAAGTTTCTATGTGATAGTACCTGGACTACTGGCTGTAATAAACTTCCCAGGTCTAGATCAAGCAAAAGTGATCTGGGAAAGAATATAATTTCTGAGACATCTAGTAAAAGTAAAATAGCTGAAATGTTGTTGATGAAGTTGCTGATAAATATATAAATTTATTTACCAACAAGGGCAGGCATCTATAATGAACTTTAAGGCAGCTATGGAAAAGCACATATAGTACAATCTCATTTAGTATTTTACAGATATAAATTATAAAACATATCTTTATTAATTTGATGATGGGATAGACAATGAACCCATATTCACTAGGGTTGGGGTAGTGAGCAGTCTCAAGCTAAGATAAGCAATAGGAAACAGGAAGGGCAAGAAGGATACAGACAGTGAGGTGAGGAAAGTAAACTATACAGTCAATGGGAAACTTCATTTTTTAAATGACAGCAAGGATGCCGTTTAATGACAAACCCAAGAAATAGAGTTATTACTTACCATTTCATCTGCCAATATGCCATTGAGTCCATGTTTATGTACCAATGCCAACCAATTCAAACCAACCTTCTGATAGGGCTTGAGTGATAAACTGATAAAGAAAGAGTTACCAAATGTTATAGAGATTTATACTTCTATTAATTCTCTCACATGAGACTTAGGTTTACAATGCACACAAAAACTGAACTAGGTCTAATTTATATTTATGAACTATTTATACTTACTTAAGAAAATGAGCCCAAAATAGAATATATTTTTTATCTTGTCAAATTTTATTCTGCATTTGTTGACTGACTTCATCTGACAATAAGAATTTTAAAAATATTCCCACATTCAGCCATAATTAATATTACCAAACTAAATAACTGCAATATTAACTATAACATATTTCTAAGCTAATATTTATGCTAGAAAATTATACTGTACTGATTTGAATTTTAGCACATTATAAAAGTATGAGGACAAAAACAGAAGCATAATCTGCTACTCTGCCAGGTTGATTTAATAAGCACTTTCCGAATGAATTGCCAAGCACCTCTCATGTCACTGGTACATGCATTTGTGTATTTATGTTTGAATTATGTATAAATGTAAATTTGACAGACACTGATGAACATTAGAGAGGAGAAAGTAGCAGGCAACTGACAAAAATCCTTTTTAATTTGAAACAAGTAAACAAATTAATCCTGGGGAATAACTTGTTTGGAATGTAATATGGGAGGGTTATAATAGATGAAAAAAATTGTTTTTTCTAAAAGTGTAAGTGGTTAAAACTAGTAACATATGTACTGAGCACCTGTTATATACAGATACACAGATACATCATTTTAAAACATCATCTCATTTAATCTTTAATGTCCTATAAAAATAGCTAATATCATCATTTAAACAGATGATAAACCTGAGGTTACATAGCTACAAAGTGTATGGCTAAGCTTTTAACTCAGGAAATCTACCTCACTCGGGAGCTGACTCCCCTCTCGTTAGGATGGCATACAACCCATATACCTGGAAAACCTAGGACAGGGCCATGCCTCCTAATCTCCAGCCTTTTATCCTGTCCCCTTAGTCTCCTCTTACACCGTCCTACCTGCCGACAGGGAAGGGGTCTGGACATAAGTATGGCACAATAAATGGTTAAAAGACAGATTCTGAAATCAAGACAATCAGAAAAGGGATAAAGATGTAGGATAGAATGACAGCTTTCTTAAATCAGAATCTGTTTCAACAATGAGGTATGCAATACAAAAACATTTCTCATTTAAAAATTAAAAGTATACACAGGGGAATATCGGCAGTATTGCTGAAGTCTTCACAGTTTCTTGGACAATCTAATTTCTATGCCACTACAAAAGTAATAATAAAAACAACACATTATCATAGATATTTTAACTTGCAGATCCAAATGAATTCTTTCTACTTCAGTAGTGGTGAGGATAAATGCTAATACTGGAATGTTTACAGTATTTCAGATACTACCCATCATTACTTCATTTAGTCAACCTTATAAAGTAGACACTATTATTATCCCGATTTCACAGATGAGGAGTTCTCTGGAACTGAGAGAAGTTAAGTAACTTGTTTAAGGCCATACAGCTATCCAAATCCATCTGGGCAGTGGCAGAGCTGATACTCATTCCAGGATCAATCCAGTGCTCAGCCCCTTGTCACTACACAACAAACATGAAAGTTTCTCTCTCTCTCTCTCTCTCTGACCCACCCACTCAATGGTCTAAACTGAGATCTCTAATATTTGTGAGTCCCATACACTTTCCATGAAAATGATGAAGCCTGATGAGGTGGGCATATTATATCCCGTATAAATGTATTCAAGAGCCAACATGCTATCCCACTGTAAATCACAAAGGGCCAAGAAATGTTCCTAACAAATAAAAGTTATTAAGTTTCTTCATTACCAACACAGGTTAAAAAACAAACCTATTAAAATATTCACTACACATAACACTTTAAAAAGTGATGGGGGAATTTTGAGAAGAATCCACTACACAGAATTTTTCATTCAAAATTGTTTCATCCACAATTGTAACACAGGTCTGGTACCTGTTTCAATCAGGATATTTCAATTAAATAGCTTTGAAATACTTGTTTTAAAAACATAAGTATTTGCATGTATATATTGCTCCTCTGCTAAATTTATCTAAATTACAAGCAACAATATCGCAACAGTGATGCCTATCACAGATTCTTTCTCCGAAATGTAAAAGGATCAATGAAAATGTAGTTTAAAAAGTCCTTTCAAACCCCAATTCACTTGTGACAAACTTTTAAAACAGGGCAACTGTGTTCTTTCCCTAGGGCAGTTCTAATATTTAGATGGTATTCAATCATACCTCCATTTATCTTGACATTCTGCAGTTTTCCATGATTTTCATATCTGCATTATGTAAAGTCTTATGTAATTTGCCAGGGTTACCCAAATTATAGCCCAGGCCTTCTGAATTAGTTAGTGCTCTCTTCAATAGGGGGACTGTGAGTATCTTTCAGGTCTTCTAACTTCCCACTAAAAAACCCCCGAGATTTTAAGATTTTCTAAGACCAAAAAAAGTAAATAAGGCAGCATGTTATTTTGAAGTTACTTGTTTTATTAGGGAAAATCCATTAAGAGTTACTATGATTTCTCCTTCAGTGTAAAAATTAAATTGGTTTTAAATCTCCTGTCAGAAAACTCCCTGGAAGAGAAAGAGGAGGAGTACACACAACATATTTGAGTTTAAATGCAGGGAAATACAGGTCTACCGAGCCTGGTTTGAAGTACTTCATATGAAAGAGATAAAGGATGCTAGTTGACCAAAGGCTTATTGTCCCTAAGTATGACATGGCTGCTGAAAATACTGCCACAATATTGACTTGTATTAAAATTAGTATCCAAGCTACTCAAATATTTACATCATAGTACTTTGAATTAGTCAAATCACACCTGCAGTACTGACCTACATTCATGGCACTGTCAAATGGTTTCACAGTGACTGTTTAGATATAAGATAGGGAACCACCCTGTCAAGTTGAGGGAAAACAAGATCGAAAGAATCTTGTTAGATTTAGCCCAGAAAGACAGAACATATGATTAAATATATTTTATACTGAACACTGAAAAATCTTTTCAGTTAAAAGATTTAATAAATTTTAGATAAACTGCTAAAGCTTGAGAGATGGCTACACATCTACGACTAGAATAAAACAGGAGTGGTACTAAGGCTTTTTGTTTTCCTTTTCCCTTATTGTATATTGTTTTTAATGTCAGGTAACTTTAGTTTTGACATTTGAAAATAAAGTTATGAATGTAATGACTTTGAGATACATATGAAAAATGTTGTCTTTTTCCTTCAAAGACCTTATTTTTAATGAGGAGTTATTGTACATCTGTATTTCCTTTATCTCTAAAAGGCATTTTCCTTCTTATATAATTTATATAATTTGTAACAGGAAAATATAAACAATATAATTTTGCTACAAAGAATTTGCTCTGTTAAGACTGGTTTATTCATCAGCACAGTCTAAGATTTTCCTTTGTGCTAATAAACCCTTTCCCAAGGCAAGGTAATAAATGTCTGCATACTAAGAAGTACACAGACATCTTGATGCCTGGCCAGAGTAACAAGTAAACTGCTTGTCCAAGTCTTACCTTGTCTAAAAACAAAAACCAAGACAACAAATTTCACCCCCTAAAAGTGCATCTATAAATACTCTATAGAAACTATCTACATGGGTTTTTAGAAGTTGTACTTTGGAATAGATTCAACTAAAAACAAACAAACAAACAAACAAAAAAAAAACCCCTGTAAAAAAAACTCCCCTTCTTTTATTATCTATTAAATATTCCATTAAAAATCCTCAATCTAATGGAAAGGATAGTTTATTACCTGATCATACTATTTACAAATAACAGGACTTTGTAAATGTGGATTTAAGAGAGAATTTTTTTTAAGGTAATGCAATAAAGCACTTGATTTTTTAAAATCCAAATTATGATAAAGTAGACTCAACTGGGTAAGTCTTGCAGAGTGAAGAACTCCCCATATCCAATGCTGTAGAACAAGAAGGAGCAGCTCCAACTACACTTTTAGGAGATGAATTTGCTGACATGGCCATAGTTCTTTCTATGCAACAGAGAAAAGAGCTTCTTTGTGGGAACTGCATCACGTTTCCCTACACCATCCCATAGCACCCTAGAAGGGCACAGAAAAGATTGTAGCTTACTATTAAACCACACCTTGACTTTTAATTAACCAATGATCAGCAAATATGCTTTGATCATGAACTTAGAAAACTACCAGAAGTAAATAATCACTAAAGTAATTAATTTTAATGAGATCCTAGTGCTAGTCTTATTGAACACCTATCAGAAATATATCCTGAACAGATGTAATTCATTTTTAAAGTTTCATAACACTGTGTAGTATAGACATACCATAATCCATTCTAACTATTCTGATTTTTGGAACTTAGATTGTTTCCTTGTTTTTCCCACTATAATTATTATCACAGTAAACCATTTTATACATTTTTTTAAAAGGAAGTATTCTGAACAGTTCTGAGTCCCCAAACAACTTAAAATGAAATAAGCTTTTAAAAGAAGTTCAAAATAATCTCTCACATTCCGATATCACTACACCATGCAAAATGGAAGTGTTCACAATTACGGAATGCTATTTTAATATGTACTGACTGTTTGACCAATGTTTTGGTGAAAATAATTTAGTGTCTATTTTTTGCAAGAATTATGACAAGGTATTTACTAAAAGTAACAGCTTTGTAGAATATACCTTTTAAAGGTGCTTTTTATAATTTCTTCTTATATCATCTATTTAATGAAAGTATCTTTTTCATTTTTGATGTTTCTACCCTACAAAGATATTTACAAATCTGGGCTTTTGAAAGCATTTAAAATATTTAATCATAAATACAGGATATTTTAACCATTGTATTTTATTTACAATTAAAAAGAAATTGAGCTAATATATAAATTTTTACACTGATGCTATTAAGCAGCTAATTTTTTGAAGTACCAAATTTTGGAAAGGGGAATCTAAAACCACCTTTTTGGTTTTTGTGACTATTTATGAAACCATCTGTCATCAGTCAAGGAAAACATAGGTTATACAAGACCACAATATTTCCTCTACCTAATTTGTAATGCTTGATGGAGTAAAATATCCTGATTGGAGGGAGGCAGGAAATCAATAAAAACCAATTCATATACCACTTATAGAAGACACTGGGTTTCTCTTTTGACATTAGTTTTCATTTCACTTCCACATTTAAGTTCCCTAGGCATATTACAGAAATAATTTCAGAAATTTTATGCAACTGAGGTAAAATAATAGGTATGTACAACAAATATTACCTTTGATTCAGAATGGAGGGTTGTTCTATGTTCCATCCACCTCCATTTCCAGTGAGCATGGTAACTTGTTTTGTTAATTTATTTGAAATGTCTTCACATTTGTTCATAAGCCTTATAACTACATCTCTTTCTTGGATCAGGGTTTTACAGTGCCATATCAAATCTTCTGATAGGCCATTAGTTTTGGACATCTTTGTGAACTATGGTATAAAAAGAAAATAGTTGAACAATTCAGAGCTAGTAAAGAGAAAGCTAGTACCAATTTCTTTATGAGGAAAAATATTTAATTTAAACTTTTCCTAATGACCTTAATCAAGTGCTAAGAAAACCTGATTCTTTATGTTTACATTTAAATACCCAGGTTTCACTTTGATAATCCTGTCACCTCAAACTTTGCATGCTGACATAAAATATCTTTCTCCCCATATGCACAATTCCACACTTGTTATTTTGAACTGGCAGCTATTCTCTTATAGAAGAAACTCCAACTTGTTAATGTCTCATGTTTTGTCTTCAAAATCTCAGATTCTCCTTAGTACCAAAGGCAATATATCAACTGTAGTAATTGCATACCCGATCTCTTGCTGTTTTTGTCATGGCCTATGACTATGACATTATTACTATAGCATTAATCTTCCTAAAACATATTCTCCATCACCTATCATCAGTACAATCTGTCAAGCTTTCAAAACATCAATTATTATTTGTCACTTGATATTTTATTCTTAAACTGAGAATGTTATTTGGAAAGATACTGCATGAATCGAAAGTTAACTATGACCAATTCAATAATCTAATAAAACATTTTCTAAAAATTGATTTTAATACAAATGTTTTGTGTAAATATTCAAAAAATTTCTTTCAAAATATATTTGTATTCAGCTTTCTAAAGGACACAGTGAATACTTCATAATGTAAAACCTATAACAGAATTAAAAATTTCCCATATAGATAGCTGAAAAAATATATGCTAAAAAATCACAAAAATATATTTTCGTAAAAGGATTAGCTGTTTGAAAGCATGGTGGGGGCGGGGGGAGGCGTGGGCAGGGAGTCCCACAATCCACAATCCAGAATGGAATAAAGTAAATTATCTGTTAGGATAAAACCACACATGATTTTGATTCATGTGAATCTTATTTGGCGTTTTCTTTCAAGTTACAAGAACCACATTAACAACTCTAAATAATCCCTATAATTTTACTTCTAAATTCACAGAGAATCACAAGCAATAGAAATTCAAAGCTTATAGGATATACTAAGATAATTTGATAAAAATGAAGTTTATACTAATACATTTTTCAGATCCAACTTAGAGTAAGTAGGTAAGAAATAACCATGTTATCAATTTACTACAGGGATGAAAAATAAAACAAAAACTTACCACTTCAGAAAATAGCATTGTGAAATATAAAGTTATTTGCATACTATACATTTTTACAAAGTGACCTTGCACTTCGTGCTTTCCAGAGAGAAGATTTATATGTGAACAGTAGAATACATGAGAATCAGCGCCCTTAAGATTTTAAGGAGGTTCCATTAGAACAACAACAAAAAAAATCTATCTCATGCCTACATGTAGTATCTGTGTTTTTGTGATGTGTATGTGTGTGAGAGAATCAACAAGAATAACCAGATAATAAAGAGGGAATATATATTCTGTGCTTTTCATGTTCAGAAACTATTAGATATCTTTTTTTATGGCAAAGTGATTTTCTATTTTTTTGCACATTTTTAAAAATGTTTTTAAACATAGTTTATTGATTATGCCACTACAATTGTCCCATTTCTCCCCCATCATTCCCCTCCACCCTGCATACTCCCTCCCACCTACATTCCCCTCCTTTAGTTCATGTCCATGTATCATAAGTTCTTTAGCTTTTCCCACACTATTCTTGCCCTCCACCTGTCTTTCTACCCACCTTCTATGCTACTTATTCTTTGTACCTGTTCCCCCTCTCTCCTCTTCCTACTCCTCTGTTGCTAACACTCCACATGATCTCCATTTCTGTGGTTGTGTTCCTCTTTTAAAGTTTGCTTAGTTTGCTTTTGTTTTAGGTGTGGTTGTTAATATCTGTGAGTTTGCTGTCTTCTTACTGTTCATATTTTTTATCTTCTTTTTCTTAGATAAGTCCCTTTAACATTTCATATACTAAGGGCTTGGTGATGATGAACTCCTTTAACTTGACCTTATCTGAGAAGCACTTTATCTGCCCTTCCATTCTAAATGACAGCTTTGCTGGATAGAGCAATCTTGGATGGAGGTCCTTGACTTTCCTGACTTGGAATATTTCTTTTCAGCCCCTTCTTGCCTGCAAGGTTTCTTTTGAGAAATCAGCTGACAGTCTGATGGGA